>SCLG01000208.1:99257-111108 GCA_004367875.1 Oikopleura albicans
GGGGATTAAACCATTAGGTGTTAAATGCATAAGCTTATAAAAAAGTAAAACAAATTTTTAAAAAAATATAATAAAAAATAATATTGTTGTGTTTTTCAACCCTAATGAAAGTAGCAAAATGCTTACAAGGAACTTTCAAAGTTTAGAACTGGAATTTTTGTCAAAAAACTTTTGAAAAAAGTCAAATGAAGTTTTAATGTTTTAAGACACGAAAATTACCAAACAAGACCGTAGCCACACTGTGCGCCGTTATCTGCTAATTTTGTTTCCCATTTGTTTCGTTTTTCACCAAAATATCACTAATAAACACCACGGCAATAAAGGGGGGTACAAAAAACGCCATACGTGCACCGTTGAGAAGTAAGCCGATTTTGAGCCAAAAACTATAAACCATGTCACATACACACGCACAAAAATGTAAAGTATGTAAAAAAAATAAGTCGCCACTTTGTTTATGATCCAAGCACAAAATTGCAATATACAAACAGCACAAAAAGATGTCAAGGAAAGAAGAAACCGAAAAATGATTACGCTTCTCCGCTAATCTTACTTTGTGACGTTGAGTACCTCTATGTATGAATATCCCCGCTACAAAAAAAAAACAAACGTATTTGGTGAACTTTCACAGTCAGATAATTTCATTTTTCTGCCTTTTTTATAACTCTTTTGGATATTTCTCTTCTACGCCTTACTCGCCATCGATTACCCCCGTAAGGAATTTATAGTAAGGGGTCTCTCGATGTGCATTTTCGATATCCGAAAAACGTGTACATCAAGAGAGAGATATGCATATCCAGAGACACATGCACATCGAGAGAGACATTGCTCGTGGTACTCACGGACAATATGACCACTTTTCAAAAAACACTGAATCAAAAAAACTTCATAAAACCGTCCCATTTCGAAGATAAGTTTTATATCTTATACAGCGGTTGCGCCCACAACGCAACGCCCCACAACGCAACGGTTTGCCCACAACGCAACGCTTTTTGGGAAGTGATTGCATTGCGTTGTGGGCGCAACCGCTGTACACCAAAAACCAATAAGTTTACCATCACTTATAAACCCAAATTGTATCTTATCATTTAACGAATCAAAACGTTTGGAGGTTTACACCTACGCCTTATCCTGTTTTCCTACCATTTAACTCCCAGGGGAAGTGCGTGTTAATAGACACGCAACTTGTTTTTTCGTCGAATCAAGGCATATGGAGGCCCCGTAAAGCAAACGGGTATTGGTGACCCCCTCAACTTTTCGAGAAAATTTGATTGACGGTGTTGTTTTCTGCGTAGGTTGGAAATTTCAAACAGCTCTCTAGGGGGCCCTGATGGCCCAAATCAATTTCTGAATAGTCAGATCGACGTAGTTTGACGAGCTCTACAACTTGGCTTTACCATTACCATTTTTTTTTTTGAATTATTGCGAATTATTGTGAATTTTTTAAGTGCGTGTTTATATACACNAGTTTTGTAATTTTTTTAATTACAATTTTTCAATTGTATTCAGGAGAACCGTACTTAACACCATATTTAAATGTACCAATACTCATACTCAAAATACTTAAACTTTGGATTTAACTCAGGCTTTAACTCCGAGATTTACGGAGAAAAATTATAAATTACAGTCCCTGATGTTTTGATACAATCTGAAAAAACGGCACTCAAGGCATCAGGGACTGTATATCGAATTAGAAAAGAAATCTGACGAAAAAATTATTGTTAAAATGAATCATCTAAAAGCGCGTATAAAAAAGTTTTGTGTTAAAAATCAATCTCGGGGATTTAACAATTAGGTGTTAAATGCATAAGCTTATAAAAAAGTAAAACAAATTTTTAAAAAATATAATAAAAAATAATATTGTTATTTTTTACAAACCTAAGGAAAGTAGCAAAATACTTACAACGAACTTTCAAAGTTTAGAACTAGAATTTTGTCAAAAAAGTCAAAAGAAGTTTTAATGTTTTAAGACACGATAATTACCAAACAAGACCGTAGCCACACTGTGCGCCGTTATCTGCTAATTTTGTTTCCCATTTGCAATAAAGGGGGGGTACAAAAAACGCCATACGTGCACCGTTGAGAAGTAAGCCGATTTTGAGCCAAAAACTATAAACCATGTCACATACACACGCACAAAAATGTAAAGTATGTAAAAAAATAAGTCGCCACTTTGTTTATGATCCAAGCACAAAATTGCAATATACAAACAGCACAAAAAGATGCCAAGGAAAGAAGAAACCGAAAAATGATTACGCTTCTCCGCTAATCTTACTTTGTGACGTTGAGTACCTCTATGTATGAATATCCGCTACAAAAAAAAAAAAAAACGTATTTGGTGAACTTTCACAGTCGGATAATTTCATTTTTCTGCTTTTTTTTTAACTCTCTTGGGTATTTCTCTTCTACGCCTTACCCGTCATCAATGACTCTAGTAAGGGATTTATAGTCAGGGGTCTCTCGATGTGCATTTTCGATATTCGAAAAACGTGAATATCGAGAGAGATGTGCTCATCGAGAGAGACATTACTCGCTTTTCAAAAACACTGTATCAACAAAAATGTTCATAAAACCCTCTCGTATCAAAGATAAGTTTTATATCTTATATAACCCACCTGTCTACGTAATTTAACAAAACTTTTCGAAAAAAAAGGTGTTAAGTTACGTGCATTTTGTTAAGTTACATCAATTCTGTTAAGTTACATGGGTAGTGCGTAGGCGGAAGTGCAGGAAAACTTTTTAAAAATTGTTAAGTTACGTCACTTTAGGCTTTTTAGTACAAAATTGACCAAACTGTTAAGTTACGTCAATTTAGGCCTTTTTTCTAGATTTGGTTTTCTAAAAAAGACATAAATTTGTCGGAAGTTTGATGTTAATTTCACAGAAACTCGCATTTTTTTTATTTTTTTTCTTTTTCCCGATAGAAATTACCAACACCACCTACCAAGTACACCACTTACCAACGTAAATTAACAAAATATTTGAACAAAAAGGTGTTAAGTTACGTCAATTTTGTTAAGTTACGTGAAGGAAACGTTGCCGCGAGAAAACTGTTAAATTACGTGATTTTTGTTAACTTACGTCAATTTTGTTAAGTTACGTGACGTTAAGTTACGTAGACAGGCGGTGTACACCACAAAACCACTTAGTTTGCCACCACTTATTTACCCAAATTCTATCTTACCATTTATTGAATCAAAACGTTTGAAGGTTCACAGTGTAAACTTCACACCTACGCTTTACCCTTTTTTCCTACCATTTAAGTTATTATTGGAATTCCGTATATGTACAGAGGGGGTGCTAAATAAGGGCCTGCAAAATAAGGGTCGATTGTGCTAAATAAGGGTCGGTAGTGCTAAATGAGGGTCGCTTTTTTCGATAAAAAAAATATTATTGCTCCAAATGAGGGTCGCTGATTTTATCATTGTTTCCCATGGGTATTATTCACTAGCTTTTGGTTCGTTTATGGATATAATAAGTTTAAATTGTATTTAATACAAATTTAAGTTTTAAAATTGATAAAATCATTTATAAGACGCAAAAATCATAATTACGTCAGGTTACAGCACTAAACTCGCCTAATGCTGGGTGTGCTAAATAAGGGCCAGTGTGCTTAATAAGGGTCGTTTTTCAAAAATCGTTAACCGACCCTTAATACGCACACCCCCTGTAGTACAATTACATCGATTTCAAGAAGCTATCCGGTCAAAGGTTGCAATATCAGAAGGATCCCCAAAACCTGTCGTTTTCGTACAAAAAATTAGAATCTTCTAACCGTTATACCGTGTAGACAATACCCGATAGAATCTTGGGATAAGAACTTTGTATGTAAAATGTACCGTACACAAAGATGGCAACGCCACGTTTAACGGGAAAATGATAATACTCATTAATATCTTTATCGATGTTTTTATGGCAACATTAGAGAGAAATAATAGGCCAACCTAAAAAAATCGAAGCAAAACTGGCAATGCCATTTTTCTCAGAATCAAAAAGTGGATTGTAGTTCCCATATCAATTTAACAGCTTGTATTGTCAGCAAGCACTTCTAAAAACTTCAGATGGCCATTAACTGATTTATTTTCTTGAGCTTGAAACACTAAATCTGTGTTTTAGATTAAAGACAGAAAATTTCAATGTTGCATTTTAACTCCCAGGGAGTTTTTGGGAACACGTAGGGGGAAATGCGTGTAAATAAACACGCACTTTAAAAATAACAATAATTCGCATAAATTCAAAAAAACTGGTAAAGCCAAGTTGTAGAGCTCGTCAAACTACGTCGATCTGACTATTCAGAAATTGATTTAGGCGACCAGGGCCCCCTAGAGAGCTATTTGAAATCTCCAACCTACCCAAAAAATAATACCGTCAATCGAATTTTCTCGAAAAGTTGAGGGGGGGGGGGTCACCAATACCCGTTTTGCCCTACGGGGCCTCCATATGCCTTAAATCGACGAAAAAACCCAGTTGCGTGTCTATTTACACGCACTTCCCCCTGTGAGTTAAGGAAAATCAAAATGGCAATTGGAAATGTATTCTATTTTAATTTGAACTGGAAAAAAACAAAAAAATCTTGAAAGTTTTTAAAAGGGCAAACTTTTGACCTATTCATTCCATTATTACTCATTTGTCGCATAACCTGTTGAACTTAACAAAAACGAAAAAACGCAAGTTGCGTTACGCAACTACAGTCCACTTTTTGATTCTGAGTATAGTGGCACTACCAGTTTCAATTTTATTTTTTAAGTCTACATCCTCCTTCATTTACCAAGAGAAAACTTTTCCTGAGTTTTCTTATTCAAAGGAATGCCAGAGTATCTTGAAAATTTTAAAAACACTATGAAATTATATCAGTTTTACGGCACTGATCCAAAGCCGGAGGCGGAAATAGTACAATTTAATCTCGGTCATTTATTGCTTATTTGATATAACAAATACAGTAGCTTATATAGCTGAAAAGTAACAGCTGACAAGTTGGTCTCGAGAGACCAACTGGCAAATTTGCATAATTGGGCATAGCGGGCGTCAGGAATAATAAAGAGACAACTGTCCATTATTACAAAATCATTAAAACATTTTTTTCTGTAAGACTGGTTTCATTTTTCGAAAGTGTTAAACTTGTTAAACCTACCATATGCACTTTTAAAAGACAAACAATGATCTAAACCAATCAAGAAAATTTACCATTGGCTTTTGAAAGCCAATTCAAACACAAAAGGGGATGAAATGAGGTTTAAGACTTATATGAAAATCAAAAAAACCAAACCAAGCCAAGCCAAAATTACTAAAATTCTATTGAACTTCCAACCTACAAGTCGCAACCCAAACAAAAAAAAACTCGTTCTGCTGTAAAAATTGTTTAAAGCTGTGAAAACTTGCACGGTAAATTTTGGACTTTTGTTTTAGCTTTGAACATGTTCTAAAACTGTTTTACATTATTAAACTTTTCAATATCATGATCTTACATAATGTACAAAGATAATTTTCGTTCAATCCCCTTTCGATGATCTAGACGTGATCGACCTATTCAAAACAAGCATTGGAAAAAGGTCCTTTTTAATTATTTTAATGATTTTATATTAGAAAATCATAAGCATTAACGACTGCCGGTATTCAACGATTTCACACATAAAGATATATCAAATTAAGAAGGTTTGGGACTGTATTAGGAGTGTATTGTGTGTTCAGGGTTATTAACCTCTTCAGACATTTTTAAAGTTTAACCTCCTGAATTTAGTATGTAGAATATTCGGTCAATTTGAGCGCTAGAGAGCAAATGCAAAAACAGTCTCTTTAAGCTCAAGCTGTTAGATTTTTGGCTCAGAACTCAAAACTACGTCGAAAGTACAGGGTGAGGTAATATAGATGCTAAGCCGTTTTTTGGCGACTTATATTCACTCGGCGCACTCGCGAAACAAAAACGGCTTAGCAGCTATATTAAATCACCCTGTATACAGTGCCTTATCCCATATATAAACGCTTATAAATTTAGTAAGTCATTTTAATACAAATATGTCCCAAATTAATCCTATGCTTATCATTTGCCGGATGTTTTTTCGAGCATTGAGAACGTCCATTATGGGATTAGGGACTGTATTTCAAAAACAACATACTGCCTCACATAGAATTCCCAAATTTCCCGTTGAAAGTTTTTATCAGATAACTATATAGTCTGACAGCGGATTGGCTCCTTTGGATCCGATTCAAACATACGAACTGCTATTCCCAAGGCGGGATATTTTGGGTTTGCATTCAAGAGTTAACTCCTGTAAATGTCGGTCATAGGTGATATGTATAATAATAACAAAAAGACTTCGATAATTTGTTCAGTCTACGTAGAATAGCTTCAACGAACTACGTGCGCGGTGAAAACTCGAGAGTACTTTTCATATATTCAAGACGCAAACCATGAAAGCTCATAGCAGATATTCTAAAACAATGAATTTTAAAGTGTTATTTATACAGACCTTTGATGGTGCTCAATCGTTTGTTAATCGGGTGGCGATTAGCTAGGTTAAAACTGTACCACCTTTGGGACATAAACTGTGCGTTTAGTTATGTGTACATGTACACAGGATGCGCCGTTATATAAGTGAAACATAACGGCGTAGGGCTTAACATATAAAGATATGTATTACGGGAAAATATTTTCTCAAAAAAGTGAAACATAACAGCACGCTCGGGAAAAAGTGAAACATAACGGCGCGAAACATAACGGCGCACCCTGTGTATTTCATATTCTGTACTGTATTTTATTATTCCTGTTTTTAACTTTAACAGTCATGCGCATCGAGTTTACTATAACAGTGATGCGCATCTGGGGTAGCTAGCTACCTAATTTGCTCTAGCGCGCCAAACAATGAACTGATTTTTTTTTATTATTATTTTATTCTGAAGCCCTGTTCTTCTTCTTTTACTTGGGTGATTTTCAACCTTAACCCTCGTCCTCCACGGACCCAAACATAAAAACAATTTTCCCAAACATTTTTTTCCCATATAAAAACGTCAAAATTTTTTTTTGATTTCAAAAAATCAGATTATTAATATACCCACGCAACCTTTAATGTAAATAATAATTATAGTAATTGACTCACGTTTCCGAACCGAGATAAGTCATAAATGTATAAATGTACTCGTTACTACTTTACGCTGTAAGTGTGGCGTATTGACTATCTCGGATGTGGGCAGCAAAAAAGACCGTCTCAGCTGTATCTAAGCACACTTGAATTTAAACTGATTCCGAGTACGTCACTGAAAATAAACCATCATTTTTACAATGCATTTTTTGTGTTGGTGTTTTGCATGAAAACAATTTCGTATAAATCTGGCTTGTTAGAGAATTTTTATCAATAAAGACATGAAGAGTCATGAATTTACTTCGTTTTTCACGAAAACCAAGGAAAATAACTATATGAACCATATATGCACCGCCTGAATGGGAATAACTTCTAAAATGTCTAAAGGGGAAAATGTCTAAAATTTTTAGACATTTTACCCTTTATCAGCTTTACCCTTTATCACCTTTGCACTTTATTACCTTTACACCTTATCCACCATAAAAAATTCGATGAAGAAAATAGCTAAAATTGACACATACCTACACATGTTTTTTTCCAAAGTTTTTAGACATTTTACCCTTTATCCACTTCACACTTTATCACCTTTACACGTTATTACCATTACCCTTTATCCACTTTACACCTTTTTTGTAGAGATATTCCGCTTTAGACATTTTAACTTTAAGAAAACTTTCCGATTCAATCGGTGCGACCATATAATATGTTTGAAAAAATTTACTAGAATTATAATGTACATAACGCATTTGAAACTCGTTATATAAAAAAAGTCATGTCGTAATCCGTTCAATTTTAATGATAAGCTTAAAATCAACTGATTCATGGACACTTTCAGGTGCATTAACTTCTCAATTTAAAGTAAACACGAAACATAGCCCGTTGAATGGAAGCACTTTATGTCCAGATTTGACCGGCACATGACAAATGACATTCCGTTTTCTTGTGTTTACGTCTTATAAGTGTCGTGTCAAAATACTATCTGACATTTACGAACACATAGACAAGTACTGCAAAACTCGGCCAAGGAAAAGGAAGGGATTATCATAGTCCTCGATGGTCGTATTTATGTTTATGTCCCTTATTTGTTGCATCATCATATTCAATTTATTAGTGTGAAATCCCGAGAAGATTTTTGGTATTGTTATGACAGATCAAAAATGGGGAAAGATTTTTTACGCGAAAAATAAAAATTTTTCCCCANTAGTACAATTACATCGATTTCAAGAAGCTATCCGGTCAAAGGTTGCAATATCAGAATGATCCCCAAAACCTGTCGTTTTCGTACAAAAAATTAGAATCTTCTAACCGTTATACCGTGTAGACAATACCCGATAGAATCTTGAGATAAGAACTTTGTATGTAAAATGTACCGTACACAAAGATGGCAACGCCACGTTTAACGGGAAAATGATAATACACATTAATATCTTTATCGATGTTTTTATGGCAACATTAGAGCGAAATAATAGGCCAACCGAAAAAATCGAAACAAAACTAGCAATGCCATTCTTCTCAAAATCAAAAAGTGGATTGTAGTTCCCATATTAATTTAACAGCTTGTTTTTGTCAGCATGCACTTCTAAAAACTTCAGATGGCCATTAACTGATTTATTTTCTTGAGCTTAAAACACTAAATCTGTGTTTTAAATTAAAGACAGGAAATTTCAATGTTGTCTTCTAAGGAAAATCAAAAAGGCAATTAGAAATTTATCCGACTTTAATTGGAATAGGAAAAAAAACAAAAAATCTTATTTAAAAATCTTCAAAGGGCAAAAATTTGACCTATTCAACGCGTTATGACTCATTTATCACGTAATATGTTGAACTTAACAAAAACGGATAATGCAGCTACAATCCACTTTTTGATTCTGAGTATAGTGGCACTACCAGTTTCAATTTTTTAAAGATCGACATCCTCCTTCAGTTGCCACTATCACCAAAAAGAGAAAACTTTTCCTGAGTTTTCTTATTCAAAGGAATGCCAGAGTATCGTGAAAATTTTAAAACACTAAGAAATCATTAAAACGTTTTTTTCTGTAAGACTGCTTTCATTTTTCAAGTGTTAAACTTATTAAACTGATGCACTTTCAAAAGACAAACATTGATCTGAACAAATCAAGAAAACTTGCCATTGGCTTTCGAAAGCTAAGTCAAACACAAAAGGGGATGAAATGAGGTTTAGGACATGATATGAAAATCAAAAAAGCCAAACCAAGCCAAGCCAAAATCACTAAAATTCTATTGAACTTCCAACCTGCGAGTCGCAACCCAAACAAAAAAAACTCGTTTTGCTTTGAAAATTGTTAAAAAAAAAATAATTGTTTAATGTTCAAAGCTGTGAAAACCAGCACGCTGAATTTTGGACTTTTGTTTTAGCTTTGAACATGTTCCAGAACTGGTTTACATTATTAAACTTTTCAATATCATGATCATACATAATGTAGAAAGATAATTTTCGTTCAATCCCCTTTCGATGATCTAGACGTGATCGACCTATCCAAAACAAGCATTGGAAAAGGTCCTTTTTAATTATTTTTAATGATTTTATATTAGAAAATCATAAGCATTAACGACTGCCGATATTCAACGATTTCACACATAAAGATATATCAAATGAAGAAGGTTTGGGACTGTATTACGAGTGTATTGTGTGTTCCAATTTAATCCTATGCTTATCACTTGACGAATGTTTTTTCGAGCATTGAAAACGTCCATTATGGGATTAGGAACTGTATTCCAAAAAAAAAAATAATACTGACCCCACATAGAATTCCCAAATTTCCCGTTGAAAGTTTTTATCAGATAACTACTAGTATATAGTCTGATAGCGGATTGGCTCCTTTGGATCCGATTTAATCATACGAACTGGTATTCCCAAGGCGGGATAATTTGGGTTTGCATTCAAGAGTTAACTCCTGTAAATGTCGGTCATAGGTGGTGTGTATAATAATAAAAAAAAGACTTCGATAATTTGTTCAGTCTACGTAGAATAGTTTCAACGAACTACGTGCGCGGTGAAAATTCGAGGGTATTTTTCTTATATTCAAGACGCAAACCATGAAAGCTCATAGCAGATATTCTAAAACAATGAATTTTAAAGTGTTATTTATACAGACCCCTGATGGGGCTCATGATGGGCCCTGATGGGGCCCATCATGGGGCTCAATCGTTTGTTAATCAAGCGGCGATTAGCTAGGTTAAAACTGTACCATCTTCGGAATATAAACTGTGCGTTTATTTATGTGTATTTCATATTATTTACTGTGTTTTCGATTATCGATTTTTAGGAAACACATTTGACATATGACTGCGTAGGTCACCGTCGGCAGATGGTTAATGGTTTTCAGGCTTCAGGTTATTCCTATACAGGGTGAAGGCTTGATAAGGGACGGTTTTGACAAGGGACGGTTTTGATAAGGGTTTTGATAAGGGACGGACCTGTCCCTTAAATTGGTACCCCCAGCTCTTTTGTTTGATGATCGTATATTACTGAGCCAATCAAATCACTTTAAGAATATTTGGTTCGTCCCTTATTTGGACCATTTTTTTTTTGACAAAAAGCGTCCCTTAAAAAGTACAACCGTTCCCTAAAACAGCACAAGCGTTCCTTATCACGCCCTCCCCTGTACCCACGCAGCTCCTTTAGTGCAAATAATAATTTTAGTAATTGACTCACGTTTCCGAAACTAGATAAGTCATAAATGTATAAATGTACTCGTTACTACTTTCCGCTGTAAGTGTGGCGTATTGACTATCTCGGATGTGGGCAGCAAAAAAAGACCGTCTCAGCTGTATCTAAGCACACTTGAATTTAAACTGATTCCGAGTACGTCACTGAAAATAAACCATCATTTTTACAATGCATTTTTTGTGTTGGTGTTTTGCATGAAAACAATTTCGTATAAATCTGGCTTGTTAGAGAACTTTAATCAATAAAGACATGAAGAGACATGAATTTACTTCGTTTTTCACGAAAATCAAGGAAAATAATTACTAGTATATGAACCATATAGGCACCGTCTGAATGGGAATAACTTCTAAAATGTCTAAAGGGGAAAATGTCTAAAATTTTTAGACATTTTACCCTTTATCACCTTTACCCTTTATCACCTTTACCCTTAATCACCTTTACCCTTTATCACCTTTACACTTTATCACCTTTGCACTTTATTACCTTTACACCTTATCCACCATAAAAATTCGATGAAGAAAAATAGTTAAAATTGACACATACCTACATGTTTTTTTTTCCAAAATTTTTAGACATTTTACCCTTTATCCACTTTACACCTTTTTTGTAGACATATTCCGCTTTAGACATTTTCCCCTTTCGACATTTTAGAAAATTTTCCGATTTAGTCGGTGCAACCATATAATATGTTTGAAAAATTTACCAGAATTATAATGTACATAACGTATTTGAAACTCATTATAAAAAAGTCATGTCGTAATCCGTTCAATTTAAATGATAAGCTGAAAATCAACTGATTCATGGACAATTTGAGGTGCATTAACTCCTTAATTTAAAGTAAACACGAAACATAGCCCGTTGAATGGAAACACTTTATGTCCAGATTTGACCTGCACATGACAAATGACATTCCGTTTTCTTGTGTTTACGTCTTATAAGTGTCGTGTCAAAACACTATCTGACATTTACGAACACATAGACAAGTACTGCAAAACTCGGCCAAGGAAAAGGAAGGGATTATCATAGTCCTCGATGGTCGTATTTATGTTTATGTCCCTTATTTGTTGCATCATCATATTCAATTTAT
>SCLG01000208.1:111345-135669 GCA_004367875.1 Oikopleura albicans
CTCACATATACATGTATACGTAGTCTCACGGAAGTCTTGCTTGAGTACCCGTTTCAGATAATACTCTATAGGAATTTTAAACATTGTTGATGTCCGGACAGTCGTAAGTGATAACGATAAAATCGGGCTTCTAAAACCATCCCTTCGAGACTTTGCCAACACGACATCAAATTATTTGCGGTAGCTTCCCCCGGTAAGTAAGTAAGTTACCAATATCAAAAATAAATCTAAATTACTATTTTTTTAACATCTCGACACAGTGAGAGTAATAAATTTACCCATTATTACTGGTTAAATTTGGCAGATGTAAAGTGATGCTATCAATTTATGTGTGTGTTTTTTTATATTCCAGTGATAATAATACACTACTTAGCCGTTTTTTACCCCATTCTCTTTCAATTTATCGATTAATACAGAAATTTTTATTTTTTAGAATTATTTTAATGGTCTCGGCTAAATTGTCCACCCTCAAATTGTGCACAACTGCCAAATTGTGCACGACTTCCAAATTGTGCAAATGTTTTGAAAACACGACTTACACAACTTGATGGTCAGGACCAAGGCTCGACAAGAATGGCTTGGCTTAGCTTGGCTTAACTGGCTTGGATTGGCTAAAGTTAAGCCAAGCTACGCCAGGAAAATTTATTGACTTCATTATTAATGACAATGAAGCCAAGTCTTAAAGCCAAGACAAGCCAAGCCAAACGAATTTTTTCACCAAGTCAAGCCAGTTGCGAAAAAAATCCAACTTAAGCTAAGCCAAGCCAAGCCAAGCAAGACAACTGATTATGCCTAGCCCTGGTCAGGACTGTACATGCATCTTTTTATACATTTTTATATAAAGACCTTCGCCATTGTCTTTAACGTTTTTCCCTTTAAGGTTCCCTAATAGGTTATAGCTGTGCTAAAGTCACGTAAATTTCAAATTTCAGTGAAAAAAAAATCCCACCACAAATCTCGCAAATCCGGGTAAGAACTAGCAGGTAAAATGCATCAAGAAAAACTAAATCGATTGACGTCTGGTGATTTAATTTGCCGGGCTTTATTAAAAAATTATCTTATTTGGATTTTCTAAACTAGAGGCGGCTGATGTGTATGTTTACTGAGAGTGAAAGCGCATACGTCGCGATGCATAAAGTTCATTACGCGAAGGTGGCTAAGTGTATCGACGAGGTATTTGTCGGAACTCGTTGATCTAAACACGCTTAAATTAGTCTTATTTGAACAAATACCTCACTTGTGTTTCATGCATTTACCTTGAAAGAGCTTAACTGAAAATTCGACTAAAAGTCGGTACCCCCAAAAAATGGCAAGGACGTCTCGTACAGCAATATAAACAAGAATGAAGTAAAAAGCCGAGAATAATCACGTCTGTAGGTCGTTGGAGTTTTAATGAAACTGGTCCTTTGGTTAAACCTTAACTCTCAGGGAGAAGGAGTTTTTGGGAACCCGTAGGGAGAAAATGTGTGTATCTAAACACGCACTTAAAAAATTGGCAATATTTCAAAAAAAAAAAACTGGACAAGCCAAGTTGAAGAGCTCGTCAAACTACCTCCATCTGACTATTCAGAAATTGATTTGGGCCACCAGGGCCCCCTAGAGAGCTGTTTGTAATTTCCAACCTACGCAAAAAACCGTCAATGTAATTTTTCGAAAAGTTGAGGGCGGTCAGCAATACTCGTTTTGATCTACGGGGCCTCCATAATATGGAGTCCGTATGCCTAAATCGACAAAAAACAAGTCGTGTGTTTACACGCACTTCCCCTGGGAGTAAACTTAAGGTGTAGGTTCTTAGTAAACTACAACGTCTAAAATGGCCACTTATCATACTACAGTACAATAAAAATGAGAATAACACAGAAAGTTACACAAAACAATATAACTTTGCTCAAATTGACAATTTTCGAATGAACAAATAACGTTTGACCAAGCCAATTGATGCATTTAGCTTAGTATAAGGCAGTTTATGATGTAGCTATTGGCGAATAACAACATTACCATTACACTCGCTTAAAGCCAGTGGTTTGGTCAACCGCTTTTTATGGCGTTGAGGGACCAATTTTAGAGTTTATTTTAGAACACACGTTAAAAAACCAAATTCATGATAACCTTAATAAATATCTTTTAAAATATTTGCTTCCCTATAATTATATTCTCATAGAGCGAAACTGCCAAAAAATCGATAACTATTTTTGATGTGAAACTACACCCCTAACCAGCGCCTATGAACAAAATAAGAAAAAATAAGATGTTTGTCCCCATATTTGATTTCATCAAATTATATTAACCCAACTTTGCCATGCGTAGTCTGTACAGATGCAACAAAAATATGACAAAACCAGTAACAATGGATACGGCATGCCGCAGCGGGAGGCACACTGGTGGCAAAAATGGAGGTTCTAAAACTTGCCAATGATTCGGCACCAGTGACCCAATCGTAATTCATCTCTCGCTGCTAGTCCCACAAGTCACTTCACCTGTCCAATTTATCCAAAGTTGTTTAAAATGTTCAAAGGGTTGATTTGAATGTCCACAAGACTTCATAGTTACATCGTATAAGTTACTTATGATAAGTAGAATGATATTGATACTGAATTGCAGGCATGCAGTATGAATCATACTTATGATGTTCAATTCACAATTAATTAAGATTATACCCAATGAATCATACTTATGATGTTCAATTCACAATTAATTAAGATTATACCCAATCTATTAACCTGTGTTTTTTCATTCACACTTAGTAGTTTACATAGTGGTTGCGATTATTTATTCCTGAACACATCCGGAAAAAGGGACTGTGGCTATCTAATGCCTATTTTGAATTTGTAAAATTGATGGTCGCTGGTATTGTGTATACGTTTTAGAATGATTATATCTAATTCAATCGCTCATTGAAATTTACTGACACAAACCTAGGGTCCGAAACGTATAAGACCCATAGGCAATTTGACTTTTGCAAATCGAGAAATTTCAAAATTTTTGACTTTCTTGGATAAGAAAATTTTGCTCTATAGAAAAATTTTTCGATTTTCAGAAATTAGCTTTGGCGCACTTCTGAACTCGCTAATTTGATGCGCCTTTTTTCGAAAATTTTCGCAAAATTCAGAAACGAAAGTTTGTCATTTTATATTACAACCTTAACTTAAGGTCCTTAACCCCCAAGCACGATTATTTAGCACATCCCTGAGCACGGGGCCGGACGTTTGTCCGGCCCTTCTTTTGCTCCTCTCTAGTCGTACGTAATATCTTTATAAGCAAATCTGTATAAGCAAATCGATGGTCCTGAATCCAATGAGCATACTCTCGATAACTCCCCGACCACCCTTGGACACTTTTTGGTCGATTTGACCACAAAACCACAAAGTCACAAACGGTTAACCGGGCGACGTACACGGTTCATTTTTTCAGGCTGCTGCACCGTTGATTTCTTCACAGTTTTCGAAAAATATGACAGAAAAAATGCGCGTGATAACTATTAATTGCTAATAACCTCTTTTTTGAGGTTTCCTGGGTCCAATCAATGACTATCTACTTCTTATTATGTATATAAAATTTGTATTTTTATTTGCTCTCCAACTTTGTAATCGATTATTCTATGTTGGTTTTCAATGTTAAGTCTTTTAACAAAGCCGAACAACTCGAAAATTGCGTTTTTTAACCCGGGGCCGGACAAACGTCCGGGGGTCGTGCTTGGGGGTTAAGGGTTTTAAATCGTTCTTAAATTGGGCAAATGAACCGGAATTTTATAAACGATTACATAATAAAAATACAGTCCTTACGGCCATAGATGATCATTTGCGGTTTTCGAAAAAACGGCCGTTATGGGAGCCATCTATTGGGGCCTCTATGGGAGTTAGCCCTAATTTTAAGAAATTCTTATTCACTAAAAATACCTACTGTTAGGTATGCAGTTAGAAATTTGTACCAAAAAAACCTTACATACGCGCGGACAATGTTTGAAACGCAAGTCTGAAACAATTATCATAATTGTCGTAAGGCCTGGCGTAGCAACCCATGACTTTCTTCTTGACGGCCAATATATTCTCTAGCTCTCTCGTGAACTCGCTAAAATCCAATTAGTTTAGAATCGTGGTGTTTCGATTTTCTTTAGCAGCATTCATGCGCATGATCTCCTTTATAAGATTAGCTCTCAAAAACCTAAATAAATTTCACGAGAGTTGAAACATAAAGGCACGATAATATGACAATGTATGGCGAAATATATCCAATGCATCGCGTTAGACTTATTTTGCAATCTTTAAGACCTGTCATACATATTGCTTGAAAATGTGGAAATCTAAAAACAGGTTTTCCATCGTTACATTTTGCGTTGGCTCACACTTTGCGTGCGCTTACCCCGTTGAAAGGCTAAAAGATCCTCATAGCCTATAAGTTCTCCTCCGAATCTCAGTGGCGCATGATGCCGCTGACATAAAAGAGTCAAAACAAAAAAAAATTTTGGCGGTTTTCGCGGTTAAATTTTTTACCGGTCCAATTTGTAGACTAGTAAATGTTACCATCGATTCCGCAAGGGTCGATTACCCATAAAATTTATCTTAACTCCCTCTAACCGATCAGGCACGATTCTGCCTAATCGACTTTCATCGTTAATAACAGCCAAGCGGATCGAGATTTTTAAAAACGGAAAACAGTACAGACTTTTTCTAGCAAATCTACGTAAACATAAGCAATGTTCGAGTGTATTTTATATTTTAGTTTAAAATTTTTGTAGTAGAAAANATACAGGAAAAGGCGATTAGACTGTAAAAATAATATCTCAATAATTGAGGGCCAAATTGTATTTTGTATTTCGCTTTCGGCCCTAGGAGCCAAATTAGTATTGAGAAATACAATTTGGCCCCCAACTCGTTTTTTTTTCGGGGGCCACATTGTATGGCACCCCAATTAACCTGTGTTTTTTATCCACACTTACATAGTGGTTGCGTTTATTCATTCCTTTTTAGTTGAACACATCCGGAAAAAGGGACTGTGGCTATATTATCTAATGCCTATTTTGAATTTGTAAAATTGATGGTCGCTGGTATTGTGTCTACGTTTTAGAATGATTCTATCTAAAGCAATCGCTCATTCAAATTTGCTGACACAAGGCTAGGGTTCGAAACGTATAAACGAAGGTTAAGACCCACATGCATTTAACTCTTGCAAATCGAGAAAATTTCAAAATTTTTGGCTTTCTTCCATAAGAAAATTTTGCTCTATAGAAAAATTTTCGCTTGTCAGAAATTAGTTTAGGCGCAATTCTGAACTCGCTAATTGGATGCGCCTTATTCGAAAATTTTCGCAAAATTCACAAACGAAAGTTTGTCACTTTATATTACAACTTCAAGGGTTTAAAATCGTTCATAAATTGGCCAAATAAATCGGAATTTTATATACGATTAAATAATAAACATACAGTACTTACGCCCATAAAGACCATTAGGGGTTCTCGAAAAAACGGCCCTTATTGGAGCCCTCTTTGGGGGGCCGTTATGGGAGCCCTCTATGGGGGGCCTCTATGGGGGGCCTCTATGGGAGTAAGCCCTAATTTCAAGCCTTATTTACTAAAAATATCTGCTGTTAGGTATGCGGTTAGAAAATTGTACCAAGAAAACTTTCCAAACGCGCGGACACTGTTTGAAACGCAAGTCTGAAATAATTATCATAATTGTCGTAGGGCCTCGCGTAGCAACCCATGACTTTCTTCTTGACGGTCAATATATTCTCTAGCTCTCTCGTGAACTCGCTAAAATCCAATTAGTTTAGAATCGTGGTGTTTAGATTTTCTTTAGCAGCATGCATGCGCATGATCTCCTTTATAAGATTAGCTCCCAAAAACCTAAATAAATTTCACGAGAGTTGAAACAGAAAGGCACGATAATATGACAATGTATGGCGAAATATATCCAATGCATCGCGTTAGACTTATTTTGCAATCTTTAAGACCTGTCATACATATTGCTTGAAAATAAGGAAATCAAAAAACAGGTTTTCCATCGTTACATTTTGCGTGGGCTTACCCCGTTGAAAGGCTAAAAGATCCTCATAGCCTATAAGTTCTCCTCCGAATCTCAGTGGCGCATGATGCCGCTGATATACAAGAGCCAAAAAAAATTTTTTGGCGGTTTTTGCGGTTAAATTTTTTACCGGTCCAATTTGTAGACTTGTAAATGTTACCATCGATTCCGCAAGGGTCGATTACCCCTAAAATTTATCTTAATATGTAAGTTAAGGCAACTTCGAAATCGAGTAAAAATCCCCTATACTATTTAAAACAAATATTAACCCTATAAAGGGTTCTTATGTTGATTGATTTCTAAATAGTCCTAACAAGAGAATCTTAATCATTTTCTAGTACCGGACTGTGAATTTGAAAGTATGTTGAAACGTACCGCAACATTTTTGCACAGCGTTGTCTTGGCAAGGAAATGCCCCAATGTCATTTTCGTAGTCTAAAAAGCCACCCTTAAACCTTATGAAAATTCCAATAAAATATTACATTTTTTTTTGCTGCTAACCTTTCTTTTTTTTGAATATTTGAATCACAAATTTAGAACCGCAGAATCATGTTAATTTGTTTAAACGCGGAATAAGAGCATGATGCCGGTTATGCTGGACTTCATGTCAGAAATTAAACAAGTTTGTTTGTCAATTAAAAAAAACATGATTTAAAATAGTTACTGGACTCTAAATTAAAGTAAACTAAGTAAATTTACGGTTTCACCTTTGTGACCTCTAGCTACACGTGAACCTATGCTTCAAAGATACACCCTGACTAGGTAAAGCGTAGGCAAAAATTTGTAAAAAATATCATGTTTTGTAAACAAAATTAATACTATTATAAGCGCGTTGCGGCGCTTCCAACCTTATTGTCAGCGTAACAAAAAAAAAGAAATTCTTATTTGTTTTTTCGCGTTGCTATGGTACCGCGGCCAATCAAAATTGGCAGCGCGAGACAATTAAGGTGTTACGCTCACAATAATATTTTGTTTGATAGCAAAATTGCAAAATTGGGCGTTTTATTCTAGAATGAAGAAGTCTAAGGGTATTCTGTGTAACAACAAGTGTCATTATTTGATAACGTGAGTCAAAAATTGGTCCAAAGGCCATAAACTATAGTCTTTAAAGTTTTAAAGTGTTTTCAAAATAAGAATACATCTATTTTTTAAGTATTTTTGGAACTATATCTTCTAAGTTGAGAGTTTTCGAAGTTTCAGCATTCTTCAAAATTTGTTGCCTAAACAATGTGTTAATTGATTAGGCTTATGAAAGCTAAATGTTGTTTTAACGTAGAATTAGGTGTGCCAACCAACGATTTCGATACTACAAAAAATAAATAAAATACTACTTTTAAAAAACGAAATTTCTCAAACCGAAATATCAAAACGGAAATTTTTAAATCTAGAATATACAATATCTAGAATGTACTAGAAGAAACGTTCATTACCAATGGAAGCTTTCGTACCAAAAGATCGTGCGTACCAACAGAGGCGCGCCCAATTATCCGGCCACCTATTAAAAGTTACTTATGTAGCATAGTTTGATTTTTTTTTCTAGCCATTGAAAATTGTTGATGGACGGACAGCAGTATATTAACTAAGGAGTTTTTGGGAACCCGTAGCCGACGGGCCGTACGGGGAAAATGCGTGTTTATATACACATACTTAAAAATTCACAGTAATTCGCAATAATTCAAAAAAAACTGGCTAAGCCAAATTGTAGAGCTCGTCAAACTACGTCGATCTGACTATTCAGAAATTGGTTTGGGCCACCAGGGCCCCCTAGAGAGCTGTTTGAAATCTCCAACCTACGCAAAAATACCTTTGTTCTCGAAAAGTTGAGGGGGGGTCAGCAATATCCGTTTTGCCCTACGGGGCCTCAATATGCTTCTTATCGACAAAAAAACAAGTTGCGTGTCTATATACACGCACTTCCCCCTGGGAGTTAAACAACGCGTCTTAGTTACGTTATAACAACAAGCAATGATGATGAACGAGTTAAAACTTACCAAAAAATCTGACTCAGCATACATATCGTGATCATGCAGGATTGCAAAATGGATGCTACCGCGGTATACCGTATGTGTGAGCGAAAAAATCTTAGCTGTCTACGTATTACACTGAAATGCGATTATAATTACGTCAGTTACAAGAAACATAACAGTTATTGATAAAATCTATTTACAAATTGTAAACCAAGTTTTTTCTCTCGAAAATTGTATTACTCGTATTTTTCAGGTTCAAACTTTCAAGACTTTAATGATTGTGATAAAAAAAAATGTTTAACCTTCAAACACATAATTGAAAAAGTTTCGTGAACACAAATGCGGACCTTTGTCCGCATCATAACTCGCTGTGTTATTGTCTACGTAATTTGTCACTATAAACAAATCGATGGTGCGGAAGCGAATGAGCATACTCTCGAATGCTCGCCGACCACCCTTGGACACTATTTGGCCAATTTGACCACAAAAAGACAAATTTACAAAAAGTTAACTGATTGACGTACGGGGTTACTTTTTTAAGGCTAATGGGCCCTTGACAGTTTTGGTAAAATATGACAGAAAAAAAGGAAATTGGCCAAATCAAGCTTAGCCCGTAGGCAGATGGAGTTGTTGTTACAAAGCTGACCAGTATTAGACATAAGTAATATATCGAAACATACGTCTATCCTTATTATCAGCACGTTAAATGCGTGACGAACCCGACAGTACAACATAGCTTAAACATTTTTATCAGCCCGGATAAAGGCATTTGACCGTCTTCCACGCTTATCGCCAATAAACTGTTTTTCTTTCATTCTTTTTTAGCTCCACTTCTAAAATTATTATCGACAAGTGGTTTTAGTTTCGTACTTCGTAGAATATTGACAATTGGGCGACGAGATGACATATTTTTGGTGTTTAAAATGGTTAAACATAATCTTTAGAGCGATATCATAATACTGAAATAATAACTCCATAACGCAAAGAGCTAATTTGTAAAAACTTCTTGGACGTCCGCAATTTGCTGCGTTAAAGTTGTATTTAATTAAAAAAAAAATTATTTAAAAAATAGATAACCTTATGTTATTTTCACATGACATAACCTTCAATACGCTTAATTGATAACCTTATGTTAGTTTCACATGACATAACCCCCAATAAGCTTAATAAAAGCAGCGTAATACATAAATTATTATACGGTGGACATTTGTCCACAATTATAAAAATTAAACTAAATACAAATAAATAAAGTGTAAATGACATAGAACCGTAACTGATTATTGAAAACGAACAACGAATTATCAGTCGGAAAACTGATTTTCTCGTACCGTTATGGATACCAGAACGTGGCACATTATGACAAAAAGTTATCATTTAATAACGGGAACGTGACACATTATGACAAAAAGTTCTCATTTAATAACGAGAACGTGCCTTCTTTTAAATGAAACTGAACGAAATACCTTTTTCGGAAATGTTGTAAGAACGTGACACTTTTTTAATAATTTGTCCTCAATTGCGACATGCGGTTTTCTTCAATAACTATAAAAAATAAGAAACAAGAAAAGCGTGGCGTCTTTCTTTTTCGAGCTTATGTTACACTTCTAAAATTAATATCCGCATCATGTATTTTACGAACAAAATTTTGTTCTTCGTGGAATATGGACAAATGGGTGGCTGCATGACATGTACTCTTAGTGTCTTGTATGGATAAACATAAACTTCAAAGTATTAGAAAATTGAAAGACATATGAAAAGAAAAATATGAAATGACAAAAAGCTGCGCTAATTTTAAGCTTTCCAACTCACCAAATGCACGGCGTTAACTTTTCAAGGATTAAATCGCCCGAAAGATGTAAAACAGTCATTAGTCAGGATCACTTGTATAATTAGGAGTCAATTAATGTTCTGAAATGGAAGCCTTTGCACTCGATTTGCAATATTTTCGTCAAGTTTTATCCACTTATATGATATTAGATAACTTCTATTAATTTCAATTAGTTTTTTCTATTGTTCAGTTAATTTTTTATCAGCTTTTGTCAATTTTTTATATAGGCTATCTCACAATTCGAATAAGAATACTGTTTTCTTCCGTAAGAGTTATTTTTTTATACTCAAACATAAAATAAATTAAACATTCCATACATGTATGCAATTTTTAGGCACATTTTTTTCTAGAATTGTGTAAAAAACTGTTCTTTGTTGAAATATGCAAAATACATAAATTGTAGTTGTAACATTCTTATTTGATGAAAGCGGGCGAACTTAGGCGTTTGTTGAGTAATCGAAATTTTAAAAATTTCATTTTTAAATTTGGCCACTGCACGACAAAAATTTTTATTCTAAATTATAATTTGTAATAACAAACAAGTTATTTTTATTCTGGCATTTTTGCCCGCTTTTATCAAACAAAACTGTTTTACACTGGGTGCGCAGTTAACCATCCACCGAAATTTTTTAAAATGGACAGTTAAATGGAAATTGCGCAATACTGGACGGTTAGCTGCTCATCGTGTAGGCGTTACTTACGGAATAAATTGTGCTCCCGAATAGACGGTTAACTGCTCATTGCGCAATAGTGGACGATTAACTGCGCATCCTGTGTACTCATAATTTTTTTAATTTATTGAATGATTACAAAAATCCCCTGTATGTAATTCGTATACACCAGATGTACCTTTATCTTGGGAAAGTTTGGGGCTAAATTGAACCAAGATAATGGAAAATAGGCTCAAATTACCAAAATAAAGGTACAAAAGATAAGGGTACATCTGGTGTACTCAACTCACTCAATGCTGTTGGGCCCTAGATCGTACATCCGGTATTATTTCTGTAACTTGAACCAATTTCCCGGTTTGTCCATTGTCATATTTGTTAAATTGTGATGAACATGAATCAATTTTCGACAAAATTGTACTTCAAATCGGAAGATATCCCGTTGTTTTATGCAGCATGCAAGTTATCCTTTGCAAGGTGGGTAACGTTAGTCAACTCGGTGGCTTGCATAATGATAAAGTGGCTTGTCAACTTAATGTCACCGATGCGTTATTGATTCTCAGAGGAAAAATAAGTTTGTGCTTGAATATATATATTTTGTTTTTTTCTTAATTCACGAATAGCAAAATCAAATGGTATATTTACATGACCGACACGTCATCAAATTCCCCGTTTCGGATGTAATATGTTAACTGATTTTATGACAAACCCTTACAACATATTTATCAACCGTTTGTTTAATCTGTTGAAAAAAATTTTAAGTGATTTATTTCTACTCAGCGCTTTACATGGATTTCCACCGTTTTTCATTTGTATCTTCTAGATAGCCAAACTCGAGATTTTTCCGCACGTTCAAAACTCGCCTATCGCTATCTAGAAAATGCGAGTGAAAAAATGGCAGAATTTCATGTAAAACGCCGGGTAACATACAGTCCCCCACCCAAATAAGTAACGATTTCGCTCTGGAAAAATCGTTACCTATTTGGGTAATGACGTCATTTCCGAAATTGACTCATTTCGTTACCTATTTGGGTGTTACCTATTTGGGTGGGGAACTGAATGTTACCCGGCGTTTTACATGAAATTCCGACGTTTGTTCTCCCGCATTTTAGACGGCGATAATATAAATAAATTATTTTTAAAACCGAAACTTTTTAGGCGAAATTAATAAATGCAGTTAGTTAAAAATTGATTATCAAAATATTAGAACAATCAACCTGATTGTCTGCGGAACAAAAAAATAATAAATTGTTACTTGTTGTTTGGCGTTGCTATGGTAACGCGTCCAATCAAAATTGACACTGCGAGACAATTAAACTTGGACGCGGACAATAATCTTGGACGACTTCTTAATTTCGTCCTACGACTAACTCCAACCCGAGATGCTTAGGCTTTAAAAAAATTGTACGTAGGGTTAACCGCCAACAACCTTATATAATTTTAACTCCCAGGGGAAGTGCGTGTAAATAGACACGCAACTTGTTTTTTCGTCGATTTAAGGCATATGGAGGCCCCGTAGGGTAAAACGGGTATTGGTGACCCCACCTCATCTTTTTGAGAAAATTCGATTGACGGTGTTTTTGCGTAGGTTGGAGATTTCAAACAGCTCTCTAGGGAGGCCCAAATCAATTTCTGAATAGTCAGATCGACGTAGTTTGACGAGCTCTACAACTTGGCTTAACCAGAATTATTGCGAATTATTGTGAATTTTTTAAGTGCGTGTTTATATACACGCGTGTCCCTCTACGGGTTCCCAAAAACTCCTTCTCCCTGAGAGTTAAGACTACAAAAAATACCGTATATTGTACACAATTTAACTCAATGTTAAATTTGTACTCCGTGAAACGGCCACGAAGAGACCTCGCGTTCTGCCAAATTTCCGCAATTCTGAAACAAGCAATTTTGTCGCTTGCTTTCTGATAAACCCTAAAAACCCGTAATCGCATTCATCGCGGTGCACCGGGTGTGATTAGGGTGTTCCAACATGAAGGAAGGAAACAATATTAAGTTACCGCTGGAACCAATGGAAATATGGAAACGTTCCATACTGACTGGATGGGTTACAAATTTGGACATCTCTACATCCTGTCTTCAATGAACGGTATTAGTCGTATACATTTTGTGTAAAACTGGGAAATTAACATTATCTTTGTAATATAATTATAAATATAAATGAAACTACTTAGTTTTCCTTTGTTACAAAGGCTTTGTATGAAACTTCCAGAACATTTTGTGAACATGCGTTTGCATGAAAAATCAATAGTAATCGTACCCAACCAACTTTTAATTTGCGCCAAAAAATAGAAAAATGATAATTTTTTTTTCTTTAATTCTTGAACCGAAGACAAAAAAATCTGAAAACCGATGACGACTATTTTTTCTATAGTTGTACTAAAATTTTTGTACTGTAAAAAAATACAAAGTTTCAAAGAAACGCTAAAAATTTGATATAAAAGTCTTTGGAGCATAATTATGAATCATAAGTATACAGTGCTCCCCCTCTTAAGTGCCGCACTCGAACTGCACAAAAGTGGCACTTAAGAAAAGAACGGTTTTCCAAAAAGGTAAGACAAAGGAGACTCCGCACGGATTTGTTCAAATAGAACAAAAAACGCGGCACTTTAAGAGTGTTTTTTTTTCAAACCGCGGCACTTAGGAAGGGACGTCACTTAAGAGGGGAAGCGCTGTTAATTACAATAAAAATATACGTTTTTTTCAAGCTTTATCACAATATAATAATTTTGATAATAATGAACGGTAAGCTGAGTGTCAAGTGGTCCTACATCAACACATTGGTACACCCGGGTATTTATCTTGAATTATGTTGAGGATGCGTCCTAAAATCAATTAAAAAGTCGAATAGTAAAGTGGAGAATTATACATCGCAACTTCAACAATAATTCAACAATACAAAGAAAAAAAAAGAGTCTTTCCCTGCTTATGATATCTTTTGCCGTTTTCTTAAATAGGAATTCAACAGTTTGTTTGTTTTAACGAGGACTATCGACTGATCTTAGCGCATAAATGACGTCTCAAAGGTCATACTAATGCTGAATTCGAAGTCTCCGCTAAATAATAGTTTTATTTTACCCATTTTCCACTAGTGACATTTGTAGTTTTTTTCGTACTATAACAACATTTGTCATTTTTTTTTGATTTTCTAAAAAATGAAAATGACATCACATCGAAATAGGTCACTGTAGTGGGTTTTTTGTTTATTTTTCAAAGAATCGTTGCATATAAAGTCCCTATTAAGATTGGCACAAACGGTGTGACAAAAATTTTTTTAGGCGTGAGCACGGTACAGACATTATAACCGTGAAAAAAGGGGTATTGTGCTGGCCTATCGGCTCAAAATAAAAACGAGCTGTCCTGTGCTGGCCTCTCGGGCTCCAAATGAAAACGAGCTGGCCTGTGCTGGCCACTCGGGCTCAAAAATTAAAATGAGTTTTACTCAACTGCCAAGGGAAAGCCAGGTCGCTCTTGCGGAGCCTTGTTTCCGATGTTCATGTCCTAAGTACACAAATAAGTCATCAACTTGTGATGTCTCTGACTACTTCACTGACACACAGCTTACCCACAATGACTGTCAAGAAACGGCCAAAATAATTTTTAGCTCCGACTATGGTTAGTTCGATGGGTTTTAAACACTGTTTATTTTTTGTTGGCGCGAAAAGTTTTGAAAACTGTGTTACTGTTTCGACCGAGCTCTTCAATTAACCACTCAAATAACTGATCAGCGGTCGGTTTTAATAGAATTTTCGGATTAGTCGCCAGCGAGACAGGGGCCCTCTTGGACTAGACTTTGTTTTTTTTTCAATGTCAGGACCTGCTGAATGTGAACACATTCTTTAAAAACGGGCGCGCCCATCTCTCGTGTTTTCAATCTTTTATTACGGATTAGACGAGCGGGCGAGGTGTTCAATTCTTGCTGAAGGGGCAGAGTTTCCTCAAGTCGGCTTTTGACCAGTTTAGCCGGGACCAAGCCGGATGATGAATGCCAGACGGTTTATTGAATTACTGCATGTATAAATGCACATTTCGGAAAAGAAGGAATAAATAACGAGAAATCGAAACTCAGACAGTACATTTATCACGTTAGATGTCTATTAAGAGTAATTTTCAAAATAAAAGCGTATTTAAGGATGGCAATAATTCTAATCTTTAACAACTGGAACTCTGAAACTAAGTCAATTGAGAGACAAATTATGTTCCATACTTTTTGTATTGCTCTTTTAAGACCATATTTTTCACTTTTCGGTAACCCCATAGGGTCATCGCTTCCTATGTAGCCCCGCTTCGCGGACCCATTCGGTAAACCAATAATGTCATCCATTTTATGTAGCCCCGCTTTGCGGGCCCAATTCGGTAACAAATAGTGTCATCGCATTTTATGTAGCCCCACTTCGCGGACTCAATTCGGTAACCCAATAGGGTCTTCGCATCCTATGAAGCCCCGCTTCGCGGACCCATTCGGTAAACCAATAATGTCATCGCATTTTATGTAGCCCCACTTCGCGGGCTCATTCGGTAACTCAATATGGTCATCGCAACTTATGTAGTCATCACATTGTTTTGACTTGTAACGATGGTCGACCTTGTCGACGAGCCGGAAAAGATATGGTATTAAAAACAAGATGGTACAATTGGAGCTTCGTTCCCAAAATAAGTTTCAATGAATTTGTCCAGACCAGGATGTTCGAAGCAGTAAACCTAAAATGGGAGATGAGACTTGCTACTTTTCAGAGTAATTTAGCCTTTTGTTAAATAGCTTTCGTTATTTAGTTGTTTAATATAAATTAGTACGAAAAATAAGGATTAGTCTATTTTTCATCATTTTCGTAACCGTCGATGTAACCATATTACAAAGAACCCCGAAAAAGATGTAATTGATTGTTTACAAAAACCTCAACAATGTTTGCGAGTTAGTTAATTCCGCCGACATTTTACTACTTTGTGACTACTAGAAAAAAGAGATTAAATATTTGTGGTTGGACATCTATTCATTCACTTCCGGATAAATTGGTTCTATCATAATTGTTTAAAACTAACAATGCATAGAAAGGCCGCGTGCGTACTAAACTGGCAGAATGTTAAGCAACTACAGTCACTTGACGCCAAATTCATTAATATTCAACGCATTTAGAGGTACTTTATAGAGGGACTTTAATTGCTGAAAATAATATTTATTTAAACACGTTTAATGTTCATGCGCATCGAGTTTACTATAACAGTCATGCTCATCTGGGGTAGCTAGCTACCCAATTTGCTGTAGCGCGCCAAATAATGAACGGATTTTTTCGGGAAATTCCATAAAACTTTTTAGGTCAAGCAAGTAATGGCCCTTTTTGCGGTCTTTAATCAAATTTATCACGTGACTTGTTGAACTTGAGGCAAAAGTAGATAAACCAATTACAGTCCACTTTTCAATTTTACGTCGAATGGCCAAATTATTATTTATTTTTTGAAAATAGTTTAGGTGAAAAAAGTTTTGGGGAAAAAAGTTTCGGTTTTTACCCTCCTTAAATAATATTTTGATAGCATCGGCAATTTACACTTTTCTGGGCCAATTTCACACTAAAATTACTTTATTTGTGTGATATCATTGTTTTCAGTGTTTTACACTTTTTTTCAATTACCGGTTTTTACCGGTCCTAAGAATTGTGGGACAAAGTTTGCTGATGTCATTGCGTAATTCTGGAAACGACGACTTGAATTTTTTTGACTGGACTGCAAACAATAGTATACGACACATAAATATCGTTTTATTCTTGAATTTGCGTATAAACCAGAACCAACCTCGTATTTTGGATATCTTACCCATTTGAGATGATTCCAATTTCTCGACTCCCTAATAGCGTATTAGCAATAAGTTTTGGTACAAAATATATGTTAGCTCAGGAGCCATTCAACTTGTATAAGCAATTCTAGGAGATCCCGTTTTGGATCTCAACGTCAACTGATATTGGCATAATAAATAACACACAGATTTGGCCTAATTACTTTTCTATTGGTTAGTATTATGACTGTTAGGGGCCACGGGCGTTAAACGGTTTATTGAATTATTTGTTTTCATTGGTTGGTCGGCTTTAGGCTGTTCAGACAGAAAAAAAATGAAGATGAATCTGAGAAACAAATTTAAAACAATACGGAAATCCTTCAAGTTGTGAGACACGCCACCAGGGTGGGCACAAGCCAAAAAAAATGAGCTGTGCTCGGCTGTCCTCTTGAGCTGTGATAAAAAGCAAGCTGCGGTCGGCTAGCATTTCAAAGTCGAAAATTCAATGACCTGTTCTCGCCTCGGCTACCCAGTTTACCAACTGCCCAACGCAGTTTACTCGAATATTTTCTGTCTGGTAAAACACAAATCGACGTTACCCAATAAAAAGTTTGTTAACAGTCATGCGCATATTGGGTAGCTAGCTACTCATTTTCACTTTATTTCTAAATAAAAAGAGAACGGCTTGTGGTAATGAAAAACGGACAACGGATTTGAAATCAAAAAAAAAATTTAAGGGTGGTATGCTCCCTGAACGTTTTTATATGGGAGAAAAAAAATTTTCGAAAATTATTTTCACGTTTGGGTCCGTGGAGGACGAGCGTTAAGGTTGAAAATTACCCCAGTAAGAGACGAAGAACAGGACTTCAAAATAAAAACATAATCAAAAAAAAAATCGGCCATTGTTTGGCGCGCTAGAGCAAATTGGGTAGCTAACTACCCCAGATGCGCATGAGTTATAGCGTAAGGATGCGTTCCTGCAAACCCCGCTTGGGGGATGAATCAACGAGAGTTTCTGTCCAAAGACGCTAAGCCTACGAATGTATTCTTAAGTGTCTCCACAGAAACGATGAAACTAAACTCTTACCCGTCAGAGAGGCAAATTCGTTCTGGCCTAGTGGNTTTACCGTGAAAAAAGCGTCCTTATCGGAATATTCGGCCGCCCAAACACAAAATACACAGTGAATCATAGTGAAGCAGCAACTGCAAATTATAAATATAATTTGCAAAATATCTGCAAATTATATCTATAATTTCGGATTTTAATTTCCGGTAAATTATGTAAATATGAATATTATGTACCATACTTTTTGTATTGATTTTTTAAGACCATATTTTTCACTTTTCGGTAACCCCATAGGGTCATCGCTTCCTATGTAGCCCCGCTTCACGGGCCCATTCGCTAAACCAATAATGTGATCGCATTTTATGTAGCCCCGCTTTGCGGACCCAATTCGGTAACGAATAGTGTCATCGCATTTTATGTAGCCCCACTTCGCGGGCTCAATTCGGTAACCCAATAGGGTCATCGCATTCTATGTAAACCCGTTTCGCGGGCCCATTCGGTAACCCAATAGGGTCTTCGCATCCTATGAAGAACCCGCTTCGCGGGCTCATTCGGTAACTCAATATGGTCATCGCAACTTATGTAGTCATCACATTATTTTGACTTGTAAAGATGGTCGACCTTGTCGACGAGCCGGAAAAAATATGGTCTTAAAAACAATATGGTACAATTGGAGCTTCGTTCCTGAAATAAGTTTCAATGAATTTGTCCAGACCAGGATGTTCGAAGCAGTAAACCTAAAATTGGAGATGAGACTTGCTACTTTTCAGAGTAATTTAGCCTTTTGTTAATTACCTTTTGTTATTTAGTTTATTTAATATAAATTAGTACGAAAAATAATGATTAGGCTATTTTTTCATCATTTTCGTAACCGTCGATGTAACCATATTACAAAGAACCCCGAAAAAGATGTAATTTATTGTTTACAAAAACCTCAACAATGTTTGCGAGTTAGTTAATTCCGCCGACATTTTACTACTTTGTGACTACCAGAAAAAAGAGATTAAATATTTGTGGTTGGACATCTATTCATTCACTTCCGGATAAATTGGTTCTATCATAATTGCTTAAAACTAACAATGCATAGAAAGGCCGCGTGCGTACTAAACTAGCAGAATGTTAAGCAACTACAGTCGTAATTATATTTAATTAATATTTATTTAAACAGGTTTAATACAATTTCATCGACTAGTTTTTTGTACTATATTTGAACCTTCACGATCACAGTAGATGGTCATTTACTATCATTATTTAATAAAATTCCATATAATATGTGGTAATCTCCAATTTGTGGTAATCTCAGATTACTAATCTGGTAGTCTTTGGTAGTTTTTTTTTTGTATGCATGATACCATTGCCCGGTAGTTGGTCATTTTATGGCCTTAAACGAAATAGTTGAACCCCTAAAAGGCTTTTAAAGTACTTTTCAACCGCCAGGGAAATTCCATAAGATTCTGCCATAAGAGTTATGAATCAAAAATGCGAGGAAAATATACCCGTACAAACATACGAGCTTATTTATGGGCTAAAAAGAGTAACAAAAAATAATTAAGTCCCTTTTACGTGAAGCAAGTAATGGTCCTTTTTGAGGTCTTTATTCGAATTTATCACGAGACTTGTTGAACTTGAGCCAAAAGTTGATAAACCAATTACGGACTGTCCACTTTTCAATTTTACGTTGAATGGCCAAATTGTTATTTTTTTGAAAAAAGTTTTGGTAAAAAAAGTTTGGGGAAAAAAGTTTTGGTTTTTACCCTCCCTAAATAATATTTAGATAGTATCGGCAATTTACACTTTTTTGGCCCGATTTGACGCTAAAAGTACTATATTTGTAAAATATCGTTTTCAGTGTTTTAAAATTTTTCAATTACCGGTCTTACCGGTTTTAAGAATTGTGGGAGAAAGTTTGCTGATGTCATTGCGTAATTCTTGAAGCGACGACTTGAAATTTTTTGACTGGACTGCAAACAATAGTATGCGACACATAAATATCGTTTTATTCTTGAATTTGCGTATAAACTAGAACAGACCTCGTATTTTGGATATTTTACCCATTTGAGATGATTCCAATTTCTCGACTCCCTAATAGCGTATTAGCAATAAGTTTTGGTACAAAATATATGTTAGCTCAGGAGCCATTCAACTTGTATAAGCAATTCTAGGAGATCCCGTTTTGGATCTCAACGTCAACTGATATTGGCATAATAAATAACACACAGATTTGGCCTAATTACTTTTCTATTGGTTAGTATTATGACTGTTAGGGGCCACGGGCGTTAAACGGTTTATTGAATTATTTGTTTTCATTGGTTGGTCGGCTTTAGGCTGTCCAGGCAGAACAAAATGAAGATGAATCTGAGAAACAAATTTAAAACAATACGGACATCCTTCCAATTGTGAGACACGCCACCAGGGTGGGCACAACCCAAAAAAATGAGCTGTGCTCGGCTGTCCTCTTGAGCTGTGAAAAAAAGCAAGCTGCGCTCGGCTTGCATTTCGAAGTCGAAAATTTAATGACCTGTTCACGCCTCGGCTACCCACTTTACCAACTGCCCAGGAATATTTTCTGTCTGGTAAAACACAAATCGACGTTACCCAATAAAAAGTTTGTTAACAGTCATAATTGGGTAGCTAGCTACTCATTTTCACTTTATTTCCAAATAAAAAGAGAACGGCTTGTGGTAATAAAAAACGGACAACGGATTTGAAATCAAAAAAAAAATTCAAGAGGGGTATGCTCCCTGAACGTTTTTATATGGGAGAAAAAAAATTTTTTCGAAAATTATTTTCACGTTTGGGTCCGTGGAGTACGACGGTTAAGGTTGAAAATCACACCAGAAAGAAACGAAGAACACGGCTTCAAAATAAAATAATAATCAAAAAAAAAATCGGCCATTGTTTGGCGCGCTAGAGCAAATTGGGTAGCTAACTACCCCAGATACGCATGAGTTATAGACTATAACTTATAGTAAACTAAATGCGCATGACTGTTCATAAATATGAGGCCGTAATGATATCAAGTTTACAATTTTATTTTGAACACTAAGAATCGATATTATTCATTCTCACTATACATAATGCGATACCGACGACAAATTCGTCAGCGCTAACATTGGGTTTAGTGGATTACCAAAAATAATAATTTCATTTACAGAACGGTTCATGACGTTTATTTGAACAGCCTTCCAATTAAACAAAATTAACGGGACAGCACTTAGAGCCATTTAAGTATATCAAATGAGTCGATTTTTGGCATTGGTAGCTCGATTAGTTCGGTGCTATAAAAATAAGGTAGTTTTACGTCGCATAATTTCAAAATTCCCACTTTGTGGGACAATCAAACGTTGCACTTTTGAACATGTTGAATTAGAAAAGGGTCAACTCGTAACCCAAAGGGGAAATTTCCGGCTATATCGTCAATCTTTAAGATTGACCTAATAGGTAGTTTTTTTAGGTTGCACAAAAAAGCGTAATCGATTTTTCGGGGGTTAAAATTATCGGAATCAAAAAAATCAAAAAGCAAAACATATCTTCATTTTATTTTACGTCGTCAGACGCCGCTCGATTTTTGATTTTTAACCCTTAACCCCCAGAAATTAATATTTTAAAATTGAAAATTTTAAGTTAAAATGGTCGGCTTTTTGATACAGCTTTAATATGAAAATTGTTATTTTGAGACGTTAAATATAATGCAAAAATAAAATTTAAAAATTAATTATTACCGCCAATCTATATCCTATAGCATACCCAATTAAAATTTCTGTTAACTTAACCACTGCGTGCCTCATAAGTCTATTTCTGACCGTCGTCGGTTTTTCGTTTTTTTTTTCGCGCGGGGAATGGTTCGAGAAGGAAATGATGCACGCGAAACGATGTTTTTCACTAAACACGTTTTTCCGTATATTTCACATTTTACTACGGCTTGTAGAAAACTGGATTAAATTTTTCCGGTCAATAAAACCTTCTAATCTGATTCTTATATCTTTCAAAAGGCTAAATCGATGACCACAAGTGCTTCATATCGAGGATCCAATCGTACAATGGTTCGCTGGTCTGGAGTATAAAACGGGAAAATTTCAATTGGTACATTTCGGTTCGGGTCTCCGTGGTAACCAATTGATCAACGGACCTCATTTAGAAGCAGTTTGCTAAACCTCATTTGTCAGAACGGGAATCGGAAAACCAAAGTACCAACCGGTCTAAACCATATCCAAAATGATGAGGGCGACCTACTTGACACACATTACGTTATCTTTAAAAAATCTATTCATGAAGGTGCACTTTCACGAACAAGGAAGCAAATATACTCCCCAGCACAATCAGTAAAAATTCGTTTTTTTTTAATTAGAGAAAAAAATAAGCCATAACCACCATTTTTTCGAAAAAAAGTAATTTTGCCCTCGACGTAAAATTCAAAAGTTGATTGTAGTGGGCTAATCCAGTTTTTGCTCAAGTTCACCCTGTCACGGGATGAAATTGATTTAAGGCCTCCAAATGGGCCATTCTTTTGTTCACGTTTTAATTACTTTTTTTCAATTTTTTTATTTTTTTTTTTTGCTCAAAAGAAAGTTTTGTGTTTATCTAGTGTAGGTTTTTTCTTAAATTTTATACTCAATATAATAATGATATTTCAATAAATGTTTAACAATTAATGAGTCCAAAATTAGATTGAAAAAAGGCTGAAAACTGGGTAAAATTACGACATTCTGAGAATACGACCCAGTTTTTAGACAAAATGTTTTCCCAAATGATAAAAAAGTCGTACATTTTAAAATCTAAATTTAGTTTGATAACAAAAACTAATTTTCCTATCACTGTCCCTTCACTTCATTAAACAAACGAGAAATAGACTTAACATAAACATGCTTTAAGACCGCACTTATCACAATTACTTTGCGACTCTCAAAATTGGAGAAAACTGTCATGTTTTTTCTAAACACATTAGTTACCTTAACTATAGACAACTTGTAACAGTACGATGAAGTTTTTGTTTAATTTTTCTTTGTTTTAGTCTATCAAAACCCACTCTAAAACATCTTGTACGGATGACATTGTCTAACCCTTATAATGCCAGTTGAGTGATGGTCCAGTCGCTCGCATTTTTGGGGAATATGCAATTTGCTCTGCTCTCTATTTCTTTTCGTGTATATCATATGTCAAATGCCAAAAGCTGCAACTTTATTCTAGAAAATTATATGGCGGGAAATAATTCATTTTTGCTCTTCTTTTCATTTTTGGGAATAATAGTTGCAAATATTTTATTCTAGAAAAAATGTGGTAGGGAGATAATTAGTTATTTCTCTTCTTTTAGTTTCTAGAATGCACAGTGGCAACTTTTGGAGTTTGACATATTAAACCTATTATACCTATTTTCACAAACATTTCAGAGTTAAGTCGCGCACTCCATATTTTCAATATACCATGTTTTGGAATCCAGACTGACTTAAATTTCAACAAATGTTTGACAATGCAGAATTTGTGTTCCGGTACTAAAAACCAGCTTAATATTAATTGGTGCACCACTTGAAGGTATGCTAACCTAGCGTGCGTTTGTTTACGTCGTTCTAATAGACAATTGTAATAACAGAGTCGTGTAATAAAACGACTAGATAGCCTCTTCAAACGTAAAATCAAGGCCGAGGTAAAAAATGTTCATAGGCAAATAAAAAGGATACTTTTGTGAAAAAACAAATCGGCTACATAATTGAGCTAATGGGAAAATTTGCAAGATAACGGCGTTGTTCGTAGGCGTCTGCAAGATAGCTTAACAAAACAGGTTTATTCGATATTTTCTCTAGATAGTTGTTTGTTTTGGACGTTAGAAAGTGAATATTATTTGTGTTTCAGACTAAAATTTTTAGTTGAAAGAAAGAGACAAAACAATCATGAATACTTATCATACAAACATTATTTTTAAAGTAAATTGCATAATAACGGCGTAATGTGTACACGGCGTAAGGTGAGACTGTACAGGTGTTTTCTGACAAACCAGGCAGAAAAAACTGCAACGAGGAAAGTTTCAAGATAACGAGTGGCAAAATAACAGCGCACGGAGGTTTTTTAGTTCATTTTTTAACGCAGAAATAATGTAAAATCAGACCCTTCACGTCCATTCGTATAGCCTACAGAAATTACCACTACTTGGTTAGAAACCTAATTATAAATTAATAGTATTTTGATCGGTCGTCTAAACATCCAACCAGTTCGATTAAAAACAGCATTTCACCATCAAAATGCAGTCAATATTTAGGTGTTTCAAACATGTGTAATAATGACATTTTCTAGATTCCAAAACATTGAGACAAACAAAAATAACACATTAGGTCGCCGTTAAATATCGGCAATTATACCCCCATTAAGGGTCGAAAACATAAGTACATCACTCAACGAAGTGAAATAATGAGACAATTGTCTTTGGTAGATAATCAACTTAGTGGGCCCACAAGTTGTGGCCGAAAAGATATTTAAATTTGAATATTTTGGGATTAAAACTCGATTATATCGTTGATAATTCAGGATGTTGCAGTTTTTTTAGCTTTTTCTCAGTTGACTTTATGAAGTTCCAATATTACACGATATATTTAAAGGGGTAGTCTAATTCTGGGTCGCTGTTCAAAAAAAATCAATTCTGGGACGCTTTTTCTCCCGAAAAAAAAAAAATAGAAGTCAAATGTTAGGCTGAAAAATGGTGTTACTTAAAAGGAATCCTTTATATTTATAATTCTTTAGATTTAGAATCCTTCAGATTTAGAATCCTTTAGATTTAGAATCCTTTTGATTTAGAATCCTTCAGATTTATACCATCCAATCACTGGATGGTGTAAATCTAGCTCAAGAACGGCTCATCAATTTTATATCGCGAGGCAATCCGTATTTCACGTTTTCGTATTATGTCATATTAAACAAAAACCCAGTTAGATTAGGACATTTATTTACAATAAGTGCCCATCGTATTTTAATTTGGCCAACGTTTTTAGATTTATTGTTAGTGATGAC
>SCLG01000208.1:136023-150462 GCA_004367875.1 Oikopleura albicans
ATTTAGAATCCTTTAGATTTAGAATCCTTTTGATTTAGAATCCTTCAGATTTACACCATTCAATCACTGGATGGTGTAAATCTAGCTCAAGAACGGCTCATCACTTTTATATCGCGAAGCAATCCGTATTTCACGTTTTCGTATTATGCCATATTAAACAAAAACCCAGTTAGATTAGGACATTTATTTACAATAAGTGCCCATCGTATTTTAATTTGGCCAACGTTTTTAGATTTATTGTTGGTGATGACGTGTTTGGGTGAAGGAGAAAAAATTGTCCGTTGGGTTAATTGGACTTTAAATTTATCAACTCTATAACGGGGCGTCTGTTTGAAACCAAAACGCCTTTCCAATCCAAACGCACGGTGCTTTTTGTCCAAAACACGGCAGCCCCAAACAGGTGCGTTTTTTTTCTATTGCGATATATTGCATTGGTAGCGCCGTAGTTATTCACGAGCATGATGAATTTGGCGCCGAGTTACACCGAATATATGAAAAAACGGGCTCTGTTTTTGATATAAATCCACGGATGATTTAGTGTGAAAACAGGCGTTGAGTCAAAGCCGATGTCTAACCCCCCGCTCTATGACCACATCGCTATTGTTAGACTATTTTCAAAGCATGCGGTCGCATTAGTACACTTTTGACATTAATGTTATGGTCGACGGCTTATCAATAATAAATGAATTTGCTGAAATCTGATTAACAACTGCGTAACTTATTTTGCGTAACATTTTAATACAGTTAACAACATTCGCAATCCGGAATCCTGTAACTACTTTATTAAAACGCATGCTCCTTTTTAGTGTTTTCTTTCATGTGAAAATTGAACTAAAGTTCACATAGAAATCATTTTACAAAACTGAATTAGAAACAAAATAAACGATAACGGCAAAGTATTCCTTTATTTGTACTGTGTGAGTTCCATGAAAATCGGTTGTGAATTTCTAGAATAGAACAAATTTCTTTTTCATTTTACTCAGCGTTTTACAAGAATTTGCGCCGTTTTTTCTTTCGCATTTTCTAGATAGCCAAACTCGAGTTTTTTTTCACACGTCAAAAACTCGAATATTGCCTTCTAGAAAATGCAGTAGAAAATACGGCGGAAATTCATGTAGAACGGCGAGTATACTGATCAAATGAAGAGAAAATGAAAAGGAAAATTGGTCTATTCTAGAAACTCGCAGCCGAAGTTTGGTGCACTTTTTATTATATGAACATTCCGAATCTCACTAGTATCCGATAACGGCAATGAGCTGAAAACGTTTCCCCAAACGGGACGAACCCTTCACGAGATAAATATTAATTATATACGTTTTATTCTTGAAGAACAGGAAATATATTGGCAGTTTGTGTCAGTGTAGGCTATACGTATTAACGTTGGCTTTTATACAGCACTTTCCTTGAACGGGTCGAAGCTTTCGGGGTTTGCAAAGCACTGTGGAAAATCGTGATTACGCTCGACAGCTATTCGATTGTGAACCACTGTCAATTGAGAACCAATGCCATTCCGATAACTCTCATCCGTTGGTGACATGTCACAGCAAATGAAAAAGAGGAAAACGAATCTGAAAAAATTCATTATTAAATTATCAATCTACACGTTGCGGTATTTATCGATGTCTTGAGTTACAATTAACTCCGAGACGGACAAATGTGCAAGTTTGCACAAAAAATCCCCAAAATCGACCAAAAATGGTATTTCACCGGGCTTAATCGAAAATCACTGAAACACAAAACGTTAGGGCGGACCAATTTTTTATAAAAATTATAGCTCAACATGGCCGGAAAGGCGCTCTGTGCAAATTTGCATAATTGTCCCCCTACGGATTATATGCCACTTGCGAACCTTAGGCGTAAAACATACACAGCGTATATACGGGATTGCTCTAACTCGCGAACATTTGCTCTAACTCGCGAACATTTGCTCTAACTCGCGAACAATTGCTCTAACTCGCGAATCTACTCCAAAGAAAAAAGTAAAATGTCAGCAAAATAAACTTCTTTTTATTTTTGAAACTTACAAGTAGTATCAATTTCTCCTGCTGTTTTGATGTTACAATTTTCTGACTAGATAAAGCAATTACAGGATTTAGAGTAACTACATTGGGTGGTATTGTTGTTTGGTCGTTTTTTAGCGAATAAAATGTAGAACGCCCTGAGCATCAAATTAGATAGTAGTAGAAATATAGAGTGAGCAGGAATAATGTCCGGTTAATAATGTAATTGAAAATTTTCTGTTCACTTCGGTATGGTATATAACTCTACTATATTCTGTGTGATTATGTCAAGAATTCGGAAAAAAACGACATACAAAATATATATATATGCCAAAGCGGAAACATGTTTTTGCTTCTTATTTTGTATGCATTTTGACGTGTCCTGCACCTGTACGTTTTAACGCTCTAGTTAACGGTGTTATGCATTTTATTAACATGCGCATCATCACCAGTCACTTAAGTTCGCGAATGTTGCGTCACTTCGAAAAGGAGAGCAGGAAATATAAAATTATAATCTAGGCTGGCTGTACTTTTTCTTGAACAACGATGTAAGAACCTTTTTACAAGATTCATACAATTTTATTTTACGTTTCACATTAATTACGTTTTTTATTCTTCCTAAATATTTTTTTGGCTATTTATTTTCTGCTAATCTATTATGTGATGTAATTCGCACCATAATGGGATAACACATTTCGAATGCTTCATTTTCTCTGTAAAAACGGCCCATCTTTTAAACTCATTAAATGTTTTCAAAGTCAAAAAATTTCATCGCGTCTCTAGTCTGCTAAAACTTCATATTCTGTCGTATCTTGACACCAAATGTCGATGCAAGTTTGGTGATTATTGCACAATGGGTGTTAGAGTACCCCGAAAAGCGATAAAAAAAATTCCTAAAGAAAGGCCCANTTCCGATAACTCTCATCCGTTGGTGACATGTCACAGCAAATGAAAAAGAGGAAAACGAATCTAAAAAGATTCATTATTAAATTGTCAATGTACACGTTGCTGTATTTATCGATGTCTTGAGTAACAATTAACTCCGAGACGGACAAATGTGCGAATTTGCACAAAAAATCCCTAAATCGACCAAAAATGGTATTTCACCGGGCTTACTCGAAAATCACTGAAACACAAAACGTTAGGACGAACCATTTTTTTATAAAAATTATAGCTTAACATGGCCGGAAGGGCGCTCTGTGCAAATTTGCATAATTGTCCCCCTACGGGTTATATGCCACTTGAGAGCCTTAGGAGTGTAACATTCACAGCGGATATACGAGATTGCTCTAACTCGCGAACATTTGCTCTAACTCGCGAACATTTGCTCCAACTCGCGAATCTACTCCAGAGAAAAAAGTAAACAGTCAGCAAAATAAACTCTACTATATTCTGTCTGATTATGTCAAGAATTCGGAAAAAAACGACATACAAAATATATATATATGCCAAGCGGAAACATGTTTTTGCTTCTTATTTTGTATGCATTTTGACGTGTCCTGCACCTGTACGTTTTAACGCTCTAGTTAACGGTGTTATGCATTTTATTAACATGCGCATCATCACCAGTCACTTAAGTTCGCGAATGTTGCGTCACTTCGAAAAGGAGAGCAGGAAATATAAAAATGTAATCTAGGCTGGCTGTACTTTTTCTTGAACAACGATGTAAGAACCTTTTTACAAGATTCATACAATTTTATTTTACGTTTCACATTAATTACGTTTTTTATTCTTCCTAAATATTTTTTTGGCTATTTATTTTCTGCTAATCTATTATGTGATGTAATTCGCACCATAATGGGATAACACATTTCGAATGCTTCATTTTCTCTGTAAAAACGGCCCATCTTTTAAACTCATTAAATGTTTTCAAAGTCAAAAAATTTCATCGCGTCTCTAGTCTGCTAAAACTTCATATTCTGCCGTATCTTGACACCAAATGTAGATGTAAGTTTGGTGATTATTGCACAATGGGTTTTAGAGTACCCCGAAAAGCGATAAAAAAATCCCTAAAGAAAGGCCCAGATCGTGGGCGGACATGAATGCATTCATCAAAGTGAAACATAAATGAATTGTATAAGTTAACTCCCTTTTCGGCGATTTAAGGCATACGGAGGCCCCGTAGAGCAAAACGGATATTGCTGACCCCCCTCAAATTTTCGAGAAAATAACATTGACGGTATCGCCGAGAATTTTTACTTTAAGTAATACCGGAAGTTCGGTAAAAAACCGGTTTCTCCAATAGGCTGGAATTTTTCTACAGAAAGATTTTAGACATCAAGGAATACGACTGTGATATTAGTTTTTTTTTGAATTTTTTGTCCTCTTAAGTTCTCTAGAGACTATAAGAATATTTTCTAAAAAAAACGGTTAGAGCTTATATTTGACTTAAGGCCCTTAAGGCCTGACTTAAAGGTTTTTCCACGAAGGTAATTGACAAAAAGCGCTTCGTATAGTTCAATCATGTGATAAACGTTTTGAAGTAGCCGTTCGTCAAGTTTTGTATCAAAAAAGGTGACCCGGCTGTGTTACCACTTGTGTTAACATCGCCTATCAAGAATCTGGTATAGTATGTTTTTTTGTGATCAGAAAAACCAAAAACACAAATTATGGTTGGTTTCTTATTTTTTTTTTCATCAACATCGAATATATTTCAAAATCAAGATCTGACATTATTGGATTACAACTTACTGTTTTTAGCTAATCAGCGTTTTTCTTTTTATATCAAACAAACACGGTTTTTTCTGTACTTTTCAAGTTTGAGATTCAAGTTTAGATTGATTAAATTAATAAATTTAATTAGACAATATTTGACATATGTGTCAGCGGCAACGTTATATCGATATTGTCAATTAAACATAATATGTCATTCCAAATTCCTTGAAAAAATGAAGGGAATTCTCGGTTTACGTTTGTTTTTGAACACAGAATTCATTAATGATTTAACATCAGAGATTTTCTACCCAATTTGGGCAAAAGGGGGCTCATTTTCTGTACGTTATCGAAAAATTGGTATTGCTGACCCCCCTCAACTTTTGAGAAAATTCCATTGGCGGTAGTTTTGCGTAGGTTGGATATTTAAAACAGCTCTCTAGGGGGCCCTAGTGGCCCAAATCAATTTCTGAATAGTCAGATCGACGTAGTTTGACGAGCTCAACAACTTGGCTTCAGCAGTTTTAGCAAAATTATGCCGAATTATTGTGCATTATTAAGTGTGTGCATACGTGCACACAATTTCCCCCTACGGGTTATCAAAAAGTCCTTTTCCTGAGAGTTAATATCAACTCGAGAGGTCTTTTAACTCCACAGTCGGACCTGATAGTGACCATATTGAGCTTCATATGTCCCTGGGTAATTTTAAACATATTGTTTCATTATCTCAGTACGGAAAAAAATTAGTACTGTTCGTTCAAAGAAACATTTATTACGACCAACTTATTCTGAGCTGGCATTGATAACTTCTAATTAAGCAATTTGCCGGACGAAAATCCGCTCAAGTGCTTTCAATTTCGGGTTTTTTAAAACGAAAATAGGGCTTTGACACTTTGTTGTTTTCTTTTGTTCGGTTTATCTATTCATAAATAAAACTTAAGCGTACTTTTCCACGTTTCTTTATGTTCGGCGTAGGGACCGGCTAGTCGTTTAGAAATCCAATTAGCCATATTTTTACGGACAATTCACTAGGGTAGGCGCTGAAAACAAAAACACACACGCCCTCGTGACCGCGATAATAGTAATAGTCCGAATAGTAAATGTTTTGCAGAATCGAATGGACTGAATTCTAGCGGAAGATAAAAGACGTTTTCGAACTCATTTTGTGTTTTATCTTATCACTTGTTATGCAAATTTGTCTTTCTTGGATAATCCAATAAAAAATGTAATGAGTCCCTAGACAAGAATGAAAAAGTTTAGTAATTATCGCCATTTAGAATAATTTAGTTGCAGACGGGCTGGTCATCATGAAACGTTCAACGCGTTGCAAGGTAACGTGTTTGGCTAAACTGTTAGTATCGTTAAAAGGTGGGAAATTTCGCACGTTGAGAGGGGTTGTAAGTTCAATTGTAAGTTCAATTCGATTAACACCAAAACGATTTCTTTTAAATTTACTACACCCTCTGTGTCGTTATGTTGTCACCTGGGTGCACCCGTTATCTTGTAGATATTCACGCTCGGTTCGTTATCTAGCGGATTTTTTTTCTGCCCCATTTTTTCAGAAATTCCTATCCTTATACAGGGTGAGGTAATATAGATGCTAAGCCGTTTTCGGTTCGCGAGTGCGCTGAGCGAATATAAGTCACAAAAAACGGCTTAGCATCTATATTACCTCACCCTGTACATAGAGCATTGAGCTATTATCATGCTTGCCAGTTCGCTCCTTTTGTAAGTAATGTAATCAAATAATGTAGGAATGAGGCAAAATTGTGTCACAAATTGAAAAAAACTCGCAGGACTGTATGGTGCACCCTATGTGAGTACTAACTTTCGATAGACCGCGCTTATCCCAATAAAGCAAACATCGCCACAAGCTGTATTTATATCCAATAAATTAACGTTTAGCTCTTTGTCCTTAAATTTGCAGAAAAATTCGTATCTAGCTTACACTTCGAAAGTACTGGAATAGTTATGCTAATCTGACGTTTAGTTTACTTGAACCACAGTCGGGAAAAATCAACACACTAATAGCCTAAATTAGGTCATGTACACTACCTTATCACACAAATTATGCGGTGTATTTTTTATGAATCGTATTTTCTACACGTTGTTTTTATAAATGTCGGACTGTTTGTACCGTGTGCTAACCGTATGTGGAATGGCTCATGTTGGTTTTGACCCTAATTTATAAGTATGTCCAACTTTATTGTTATTTACGCATTATGCGTTTATCGAGCTAGTTTTTTTTAACTAGGGGAAAATAATACGATGGAGCACAATTTTGTGTGTGCAATTTTCCGTTTTTATTATAGTTTCGCACACATGATTTTGTGTGCAGAATTTCTAGTTTTTTCGACCACGTTTTATACAGACTGGACGGTATAAAAAGCGACCAATTATTGACAAGTGAAATGTCGCAGAGTGCCTATTTAAGAATTTTTTTCAACAATTGGTCGATTTTTATTCCGCCCAGCCTGTATGTGAGCCAAATTTGTTGTTTATTATCAATGTCGTACACTTGATGAGTAAAATTGATAGTAGGGCTTCTTGTAGTGCTTTGACTCGTTATACCAAAAGTATAACATTTTTTCTCCACATTTTTTGTTCGAAATTTTTGATCATTTTGTCCACGTTTTCTATTTATTATCAATTTCCGTGGTGCACCTTCATACAGGTTAACTGCGAAAAACTGAACTTTTTTGCCAAAATTCCTAAACAAAAAAACGTACGCTACGTTACGTACCTACATAAGTACAGCAGGGCGCCCAGTATAAAGAAAATCGCCAGATAAATCACAACTTGACCTTTCATCATTGCCGATGGGACCAATTGTTGTGTTGATTTAATCCTCACCGAAACTGCGATCTCATAAAGTCGAATTTAGCATTCGAATCTCATTTAACTGACGGCTATATGTTGGCTTTATCAAATGAACGATTTAAATCCACTAACTGCACGAAATCTAAAGTATATTAAATACGGATATTTTCCAACTTATTATTAATGGAATAATTAATCATCATCGGTCGAATAGGGTCAAACATATAGAAACGGTTTATCAAGGTAAGCATACATTATGTATAAAGCAAGAGAATTATTTATGAAAATATTTCGAAGCAAATTTTTTTTACCAAATTACCGACATTGGTATCAGTTTTTTTGTTGGTGGAGCCCCCAGCGTGCAGGGAGTTAGTTTTTTTTTGCGAGCTATTGTTATAATTTTCAATTTATTTAAGTCGAATGATAACTTTTCCGAGAATTGGATGGCTTGTATTCAAAAATCCGCGCAGTGCCGCTATTATTGGGAAACAATTTGCTTCGAACCAGACCAACTAGTCTCAGGCGACAAGGAAATCGCAGCTCAAGTCCACGAAAAGATGTCTTGCGAAGAATAACGCAAACATTTACAAAACAAACGAAATAAACGAAAGAAAGTCAAAAAGATTATGAGTGATCGAATTATTTTGAATCCAGGAGTTATTTTGGACTTAAATTGATCGAAACAACGAATTACATTTGTCCCGTAAACGGTCCTCACCTAGGAGAATTTGATCTCAACCCTAAGCACCCCATGTATTTTGTCTGGTCCTCTTCTACTTGTGAACCAACCAAATAATTTTTGAGTTGAAAAAGAAAAGGTTACATTTTCCGATTACAGAGATTCCAAAGTTCTGTTCTAAATCAGAACCGAACAGAATGCTCGTTATTTTTTTGATGGTTCTTCAACGGGGAAGTAGTAAACAACGGTTAAATCTAGCGGTTAAATGTTTTTTTAGTCCAAGAAAAATCAGTTTTAGCCGCGTTATCGGAAATGAATGCCAAAAAGATTGTATAAAAATGTTCACAGTTATCCTTTTATTACAGTTGGTATATTTATCCATATTTTTCATGACGATACTCGCATAATATTATCATTTCAACTTATGTCATACCACTATAGTATTACTACGAATAATTACCACAAAAAACATTAAACAGAAATTGGATCGTTATAAACGATCACCGCAAAATTACCGGTTATCGTGAAATCATTTTACAATTTATTCCCGTGCTTATACTAGTACAGCATAACGTAACATTGTTAGAAATTTTTCGTTAATATTTGGTTAAAAATATTGATAAAAAATTCTAAACTGCAATTTTTTATTTATTCAAATAAGACATACTGTATGTATACATATAGTTTGTATGTTTCATACAGTATGAGTATATGCATGAATCATACAATATAGTCGAGACGGTCATTACCAAATTACCGGGTAAGGCATGATATGGTACGAAAAAATCAATTGCAGAAGACCTCTAGGCCAGTACGTTTCTCTGCTCGACCAAGTGTAAATTTTCATTTAGGTTGTGGCTTACCTATTCAGACAATTGCTAGTTTACTTTCTGTAATGGAAAAGAAATGTTAGCCGATTTTGTCCAACTTCACTTGTTCTCTCAATATCCAAAAAAAAAGGATTCGAAAATATAGATTTAGTTAAGAGTTCATTTCACATATTTTATAATTGCCATTGGTATTTGACAAATAACGCATTTCGCTGTCGTGATGTTGACCTATAATACCCAAAATCACTTTTGAACCAAAAAAAAACTAAGTGAAAGCCGAAAAAATGATGAAAAAATCGCCGCCGAAAATAATCCTAATCCATTAAGCGCATATTAAACCAATCACCTCCAGGGAAAAGCGGTAATACGTGAAAAGCCCCCTTTTCTTTATTTTATATTTTATCTTCTTTTCTTGTTTCGACTAATTGAAATAAATTACCGCAGCAAAAAAAAGGAACACAAAGTTAGGTGGCAAAAAAGTTGGCATAATTTGAATGCGCATTTTTACCCTCAGACACCTACAAACGTTATTGTAAATCGATTTTCGACTCTATTTCCTCAGAGTTGAAGGTGATACACTGTTTGTGAACATATTTAAATATCTACAATAGTTTCCTTATATGACCTTCGAGGTTACCAGATAGAAATGAGTTGAAAATCTGTAAATTACAACACTGTACTGTACGTCTTATAGTACACATTCAAGCCGTCACTTTCTCGCGCTAGAGAAAAACACGAGAGAAAATGTGGTTCCATATTTGTTTATTCGAATTTCAAGTTTTCAAACATTCTGGTGTCATGGGGATATTTGTTTAGTCGATTTTCTTAAACTGATCTGTTTAAACTCAAGACAAAAACAGCACGCTTCTTTAAATTCGTAATTTTTTGGGAATTTTTCACTATAAATTATATTTTATCATCTACGCACTGCGCCGTTATCTTCCAGAATTTTTCATTTCGTCTCCTATATACCAGATTAAGGTCATGCGAAAGTTAGTGGAAAATAGACCAGGGGTTTATTAACCAGGGGGTTTATTAATTTCCGGGGTCCCACATTACACTACTATTGGTATTAGAAGTTTTTGGTATTAGAAGTTTTTTACAGATTTTTTTACAATCACTTAACTTTTCAGTAGGATTGGTTGAAACGTTTGTTATTGTACGGGACAAAATTTCCACTCGATTTTTATTTTTGTTACGAGGTTTGAAAAAAGTAAAAATACAAGTAAAAAAACATTATGAATGTTACATTTGACTAATTTATGGATTATCTCTGAAGCTTACGATTCAAATAACTTCCGTTAGGGTTTCTAACAGAAAAAATGAGTCTCAACCTCACAATGAGTCTTCATTAATATACGTCTATAGTAACCCAATAGACAAAAAACACTCTGTAGTTTTAATTGAAAAATATTATTGATTAAACAAAACAAAATATGTAGTTTTATGTGAGTTTAAACCTCGAAACAGTTTTCTGGCATAGATTAATGTTACTTTCGATACTTTTCGCTGGTTTTCAACAATAACAAAACACGGCGCAGGATAATTTGAGATTAAAATCTAATGAAAAAAAGAAATGTGTCGGTAATTCACCATTATACTTATTTCGCACCATAATCCCATTAATGAGTCTACTACAGACAACTTATCTACCACCTTACCATGTGAGTTAACACATTTTTCCGAAAAAAAGGTGTTAATTTAAATGCAAACTGTTATCCCAAATGGGTAGTGCGTAGGTTAAAACCCTGGAAAATTTGAACAAAAATGCAAATAGGCTTTTTCTCTAGATTTGAATTCTAGAGAGTTCTTTGAATACCCTTTGAGGATTATTCTTGACTATCATTGGTAAAACGTGGCTTATGTGTATTGTATCACAAGACCATTATATCAAAAAAACAGTCACGTTTTGCGCTAGAGAGCATTTAAACCTATCCTAGTCAAGAATACTCTGAAAAGGCCAGAGTTGTCTCTTTTGTCATAATTTACCACTTAAATTAAGAACGGGTGAATACCGTTGTTTACAAAATGGACTTCCCGGAATGACGCTATAAAAGCTGTACGACCACGTTAACTTTGTGCACGTTTCTTTAAATTTTGTAGACAAACGTTTAAGGTATTTTATGAGATAGTTTTTGGCACCATAACTATTTCCGTAGGACCTCCACGAGGTTGCGAATTTGGCAAAAATGGATATTTNACAATACTATTAGTTTAAAATTACACGAAAAACGTCTGCACTTCTCATTACTATGATTACATTTTCATTTTCCCACTGTCCCAATTATCCGAAAAGTACCCCAAAAACACACAGTGATTTATATATTCGGCCTGAAATATGCAAGGAAAATGTTTTGTCATTAGTCTCATGTACAACTCACAAGTGAACGTAAATCGATTTGTTTGCTATCTGTAACAATACATCAGGGCGGGAACATGTCCTATTATCTTTTTTTTTCGTTGTTATTTTGCAGACTGTTATCATTATGGCATTCTCATTAATACTAATTATATTTGACCTAACTCGTTTTCATAAAGGTCGAAATCACGCTTTGTTTCTGACGTAACTTTTTTATCTTGTACCGTGTGTTCGCGCTATAAGTGTTGTGATTTAAACAGTGTTGATTTAACCGTTTGGCATAAGAGAGACATTTGTACACATATAGAAACGTATCATACCAGTTGCGCCGTTTTCTTTTCAAATCAAATTGAACAACAAGTGAAAGATTATGAAAAAATGAAAGATAACAGCGCAGTGATATACTCAAAAAAGGTTCGAGCAAAAAAAAATCAAAAAAGTGTAAAGATAACGGGACGAATCTGACAAATTTAAAGATAACGGGTGAATCATAGGGGCGCACCTGGTGTATATAAAGTTTGGTATGACAGCACCCTAACCGGTAGATAGCCAGAAATAAAGTCCGAAAATGCTTGTTTTAATAGCTCAGAATCACCGTATGGGAACTCTCAGGCTGTGAGGCTTTAACCCCCAACCAAAAAACAAGGACGTTTGTCCTTTTCCATCAAATAGACGTATTTTGTCTGTTGTTCGGNTTCGATTCAGGACCATTGATTTGTCTACCGTGCAAATTAAGAAGGATCATAGAAGGATAAAAGAAGAGAAAATGAAAAAAAAGGACAAACGTCCTTGTTTTTGGTTGGGGAACTGCTGGCTATTTTTGGTTGGGGGTTAAGAAATTTTCCTATTATTTGTATCGCTATTAGTCACCCTCACACTCTGCGCGTCCCCATACAGTATCAAAAATGGTTAAAAAATTAGTACCTGATGCGTGAATAGAGAATTTAAATACGATTATATTTCTACCCCGTACTTCCCCATGAAACTTACCAGTCGTCATAAAACGGTTATATTTCTATTTCTAATACACCAAAGTGTTGTTATTGTGCTTTTTTGCTTTATTTCGCAGACTGTGAATTAATAAATATTATCATAATAAATTAATATCATATCATCAATATGGGGTTATTATTAATACTGAATTAGTAAATCATGTTCGTATGTACTAATTATCGATGACCTTACTTATTTCCATTAAGGTCGAAAACCAGCCTTTTGCTACTGACATAATTTATCTACATGGGAACACTGTCATCCCAAAAACTGTTACGATTTGCGTGAACTATTTCGATATGAATTAACAATATGAATTAACGTTATGGGTTCAACATTTACCAATCATATCATTAATATAGAATATTTATACATGTGTGTGTATTTATGTAACTTATGTGGAGTGTTGGAAGCGGTGAGCGTTAGAGTGCGTTGGGAAAAAATCGCTGCGTTGGCCAACGTTCTCAAAACTACTTGTATGTTTAAGTTCAGTTCTCGACTCCTTTATCGTTCATACGAATATCTTACGAAACTTTTTATTAACGGTAAAATTTCCATTTAGAAACATTGTAATCCACCACTCTTTGCGTTAATCTTAGGAAAAAAATAAGAATTGGACAGGTCAAATTTTCGAAAAAAACTGTTTTGACCATGGTACTCAGAATCAAAAAGTAGAATATAGGGACCGAGGTCAGTTTTGCGACAAGTTCAACGGGTCACGTGATAAATTAGGATATAGGCATGGTTTTTGGCCAAACGAAAAACACGATATCTAGGGGTTAGATGATTTTTTTCAATTTTTTAGCCTAATTTATTACGTGACCCGTTGAACTTGGCGCAAAACTGACCTCGGTCCCTATAGTCTACTTTTTGATTTTGAGTACAATGGCCAAAAAAGTTTTTTGTTCCAAAATTTGACCTCTCCAATTCTTATTTCTTTTTCTTCTTATTTTAATCTCGCTGTTATAAATTTCAAACAAATGATCTACAAATCACATTCTCTTTTTCACGACCGCTCTGTATTATTTCCGCTTTACAATAACGATTAGGGAAAGATAAAAGCGCATCCGATGTTCACTTTTGCAGAGTTTTCAATTTTCAGAGATTTTTTTTTCACAAGTAGACGTCTCAAGAGAGACTGATTTTATAAAAGCAGGATTACACAGCATTATATCTAAGTAATTCCAAATTCTGTTGTGACTGCCTGAGTCTGCCTCAGAAGATTAGATTTGTATTGATAATGTTCGGCCAGAGTATCTGAAACTGTATAACTTGTGGCTCGTATGAAATTGACAGAAGTTACTTGTCTTATACAAATTGTCTTTTATTATAAAATAAAACATAATGAAAAGAAATTCACAAAACTATGTACCAAACTAATGTGCAGTTAAGGCCTCATAAAGGCCACAGCGTAAACAAAAAGATGGGACGAAATTCCAAGCAACGCTGCTCAGTCACCCTCAAGTGTTAACCGAACACCCACAAATAAAACGGTTGGTAGCCTCGTGGGTTTTGCCGCCCACCTCGATAGTGGGGTCCGATGTTTTCTTGGGTGCGGCCACCATTTTAAACAGAATGAAATACGTCGTATTGGGCAAATCAATGTATTTTGATCACAACTTGACACCTGCGCCTCAATGCGACATTTTTGAGAACCCAATCTACATTGAGAGAAACGTTGACCATCAGGTCAATACTTCCTCCAAACTATGTGTTACTTTTGTACAATGTGTTAAATTTGTATTCACTGTACAAATAAAACTTTCGACTGTGGTTGACAGGTTACAGATATAAATCGTATAGCACAGGCGGGGTGATTACAGAAAATGTACTTGATTAAGCATGCAGATCTGCCAGTGACTGTTATGGTTTAGCATATATGTCGACTGAAATATGTTTTCAAAGGTTAAACGTAAACGGACTAAGTATGAGATGAAAGGTGCATTATTCAGCTTGGTTGTTGGGATCGAAGTGTGAATTCCACGTGGTAAACATCCTACAAATAACATTTTTAGGTATTTTCCAGAAACCCTAAATGTACGAAAAATCTCAAGTTGGCATAAAGCGGACGTGAAACATACTTTACAAGTGACAGTCATGGGTGTA
>SCLG01000208.1:162083-174416 GCA_004367875.1 Oikopleura albicans
TTTCCGGTAATCCCGGTTTTTTATTAGACAACCCAAAATTATCGGTTTCAATCAGGTCTAGACTAATTCTGGGTAATTAATTCCGAATATGAAATAAATTTTACAAATTGATGAATGTTTGTCCGGTAAATCTCGGTTTTTTAGACAGCACCCAAAATTACTGGTTTCAACCGGTTCTAGACTAATTCGGAGCAATAAAGTCGGTTTTTGCAACAATTTATTAATTCAGAACTGGATTTATAAATTGGTTTCAAAAAAGAATCATTCCAAGGTCCAGATCAATCGAATCGGACTTGGAATTGGGCCGTGTAAATGAATGTTTTGAAGAATTTAATGGGATCAACATTATTTTTGATGAATTTGACGAATTATTACACATAAATCTAGACGTTTTACAATTTGTCTCCGGTCGATGTTCACAACAATATCCTACTTTAAACCAACCTTCTTCAAAACGCTATACAAGCGCAGGGCTAAGCAAGTTTAAAAAAAAGGTTGTTTTTACATTCAACTTTTTTGTTGAATAAATGTATAAAAGTACACCACCTAATACGTTATGTTAACACACGTTATGTTAACAAAATACGATTTCCAATTGTGTAACCAAACGCCTACCACATTATGTTAACAAAATTACATTATGTTAACAGTTTCTGATGCTTAATGGTGTTAACATAACGTGTTAGGTGGTGTATTTAATTTTGTTGAATTTTCATGTCATGAAAAAGTAAACAATCCATTTTTGATCAAGCCACAAAAAGATGTAGTTATGCCGAGCCCTTTATCAGAGACCATATTAAAAAAACAATTATTGACAAAGGAAAATATTCCAAATCTAAGACTGGTCAACGTAAATTAAAATCGGATGCAACTGCAACATTTGAGTTATTGACAACTAATTTGGAAGAACTGCGGGTTCCGGATAAGTTTAGTCTTCAATCAATGGCTTTAAATTCTCAAAAAAAATGGGTTAATAACACACGGTTGATCGAAGAATTGATATCTTTGAAATTACCCAATATATCATTGCAGTTGACAAAAAATGTAGCTGATGCGACAGAAAATGTTGCTAGTACTCAAATAATATCACCAGTACGAACGCCAGTAAAAAACGTCCCAAAACGGAACATCGTTCCAAAAAAAAAATTTCTACCAAACTAAACAAAACAATTAGTATTTGGATTACTTATGTGCTTCCAATTGTATTGGTGTTAATGCTTGGAGTTATGTTTTACTTCTTGATTATACGATGTATCAATTATCGAAGAAGAAAAAAACCAACATTGGAACCGAAAGTTTANCGGTTTTTGCAACAATTTATTAATTCAGAACTGGATTTATAAATTGGTTTCAAAAAAGAATCATTCCAAGGTCCAGATCAATCGAATCGGACTTGGAATTGGGCCGTGTAAATGAATGTTTTGAAGAATTTAATGGGATCAACATTATTTTTGATGAATTTGACGAATTATTACACATAAATCTAGACGTTTTACAATTTCTATATCTCCGGTATATTGGGCATAAAAGCCAAATGTTTATCGTTGCAAATGTTTGATGGTCCGGTGGTGGAAGATTTTTGCGAAAAAACGGCACTATATTACAATCGGGGTGCCGGCAAGCTCATATTTGATGGTGTGGCAATTGCCGAAAGCAAAAATCAGATGATTACGTCGATAACTTATTTAACTAAAATCGACTTGCCTATTTTATCGTCAAATTCGTTATACCAAATCTGGAAAATTCACAATCTGGGTCGTTTCAAAAACAACGATCACATCAAACTTCGCCTGAAAAATACAATAGGGGTCGAAACCGACAATAAACTTCGAAGTTTAAACGAAGATTATTGTCTCTTTACATATGGGAATCTCAAAATCTGTCATCATGATAGTATCATAAATTATGATAAATGTGTCGACTCAATTTGGAGGCAGGACAAATTAACCTCGAATTGTTTTCATGACCAATTTGCAACGCCACATCGTTGCTCTGCTATTGTTGAAAAAAATTTCGTTGTTGTATCACTACAGGTTTATATTTTATAAATTTGAGTAAACAATAGCAATTCTATTGATGGGCAGCGCGGTCTTTCCAAGAAAAGTTTTTCCAGAAAATTTTTTTTCAGGGAAATTCTTTGAAAAACGTTTTCCTCCAGAAACGTTTTTCCAAAAACGAAGTTTTCCTTGATAAACTTTTTTCTCGTAAAACACAATTGTCCCTGAAATAGTACAGTTTTTAATTAAACAACGAATAAAACAAACATGAAGGCTTGTTTGAATTTTCCCTGAAAAGTGGTTTCTTGGAGAAACGTTTTCTTTCAAATACTTTCTTGGAAAGACATTTTCCTTGAAAAAATTCTTGAATGTTCCCTGAAAAAAAATTTTGGGATTTTTCCTGCGAAAACTTTTCTTGGAAAGACCGCACTGCACTTTTAATGACACTAACCAAAAATGGCGAAACCTGAAAATGAAAAAAAAATTATCTTCATTTTCAAGTTTCTCCGTTTTCCGGTTTTCTTTGTTTTCGGTTGTTTGCGATTTCATGTTTTTGAATTTGCCGGGTGTACTCGGAAAACAAAGAAACCTTAAAAAGGAGACAAATTTCAAAAAATTGAATAATTAATTAGGAAAAAAATAAATTGGAGGCGGCGCTGGTTAAGGAAAGTTATGCCCATAAAACGGAAATTGTGGATGTGTTCCAGGTTATCGAAAGACGGGCTGTTGAACTGGTTATTCCATGTGCCAAGGAGAGAGAAGATTGGATCACGATTCCGAAAAAATGGAAAAGTCTCCAATCGGTCCAAATTGTAAATATTACTTCGGACATCCCTTCAACGCTAATGATACCAAAAAAATTGCATTTGGATATCACAAACCACAGCAATATTCTGGAAGATTTGATCCTAAAGGAAAAAAAGTCGCAAAAGATGAATATTGCGCACGAAAAACGGTTTTTGGAGCAAGAAAAAAAGACCACCGCACTTTTTGAAGGACTGGATGTCTTCAAAAACGCAACTGAAAAGGAAGTGCGGAAAGTGGTTAATGGACTGGGAAGCACCGTGCATTCCATTGTGAAAAAGTACGTACAAAAATATTTAAAATTTTGTTGGAAACTGAAAATAACGATCAAATTAAACAAATAAAGTCCTTACTCATTTTTTGAACGTTTTCGGTNCTCATCAGAACCAGCTCGTCGAGAGCTATCGTTTAAAAAAAAAAATTTCGAGGGGTTTTGCTCCTAACGAATTTTATCTCCATTTTATGTCCAATTTTTGCCTTTTTTTGGCCGTAACTATATCGTAAAAGATGATTTACGGACGCTAACACACTGCTGTTAATTTCTAGTTACGTTTATCTAGACCAACTTACTGGGAGCTTTCATTTAAAACAATAAAAATTCAGGAATTTTGAACCTAAAAAATTTTACACCCGATTTATGTCCGATTTATGCCTTTTTTGGCAGAAGGCTGTCCACGGTGCGAGGTCTGGAGTCGCTAACTTTTTCCTACACCCTCCAAAAGTAATGAAATTTTGGGGTCCGATGTATTTTCGGACGGAGAATCCGATTTTTTCAGCAGTTTTTCGGAAAAACCGGTTTTACCGGAATTTATCGGTGATAGGCAATCTAGTAATGGGAAATACCGGTTTTAAAATGTTGTATGGGTATTTTGTGCTGACAAACACGAAAATGATGTCCATTTTTGTGTTTGACCGATTTCTGACCGATAATTATCGGTTTTCAGAAAAATAAGCGTCATAATTATCGGTTTCCGACGGTTATAGACGTATTTTTAGACGAAAAACACGAATTAAGAAACTATTTTTTGATTTGACCAATTTTTGACCGATAAATATCGGTTTTGGGGGAAAATTATGTCATATGACCCCTGTAGGGTGTCCAATTACAGGTTTTACTTGAATATTACTAATTTTTTACTATAAATGACTCAACTGCTTGATATATCTGTCATTAACTGATAAGAGTCTCATTTCAATATCAAAATAAAATTAAAAAAAACTGTTTACAATAATAAAGTGCGTAAATGAACATCACAACAGAGACGAATTTTCGAATTTTAAGAGAACATCATTATATTATCTATGGATCTATCGGAGTTTTATTCTTATCGTTGGTATGCTGCTGGAGGTAAGTAAATTTTGGAGAAAAACAGCGTCCTTTATAAAAAAATAACCTCTCAAAATAAGAAAATCGTAATTTCTCAATATAAGCAAATCGATGGTGCCAAATCGAATGAGCATACTCTTGATAACTCCCTGACCATCCTCGGGCACTTTATGGTCAATTTGACCACAAATAAAACATAAAATTACAAACGGTTGACCCACCGACTTGAGAGGTTGGTTTTCAGAAAAAATGTGTGTGAAAGCTATTACAGTCCCCACGCCAAATAAGTTACGAAATGACGTATCGTAAAATAACGTTAAAACAGCGTGATAAAATGTGTACTTCTAAAATATAGTCCTTACGTCCAATACGGACTTTTTTCTGCAAAATAGCGTCCGAATTGGGATTAATTAAAATAAAGTGTCCATTTTTGACGGTTTTTGGGACATTTTGTCACAAAAAGCGTACATGTTGTAAGAAAGCGTCTGTATTCAGTTCGTCCATTTTGAGAGTAATGACCTTACACTTTTATTTTAGTTTACCATGGAACATGTACGAGATATTTTTATGCATCGAGAACACACTGTCCAATTATGGTCTCTTTTATAGTCGAAATTTTAGACTATACATCATTTTTAGTCTGAAAGTCTAAGGGTTAAAGTTCAAATTGGATTTTGGGCTCTTCATACATACAAGTTACTAATTCATTCATCTGACGCCAAAAAACTCAATTTTTAGGCTTAAAAAGCCAATTACCCAAATAACTTACGATTACCCAAATAATTTACAATTTTTTCAGACAGAAGTTGTAACTTATTTGGCGTGGGGACTGTAATTTCAAATAACCGCCTTTTTGGGATTTCTTGGGTTCAATGAGATCGCAAATTAACGTTCAATGATATAATTATTTATGACAGTCCTTACTCCGTTTTCGGACGATTGCTCCTTTTTCGGACGCTTTTTTGGCCAACATGGGCCATTCTAATAGAAAAATGATCCTTTTTCAAACATTCAATAATTTAGAACGGGATTCATAAATTGGTTTCAAAAAACAATTCTTCCGCGTTCCACATCGATTGAATCAGAGTTGGAATTAGGGCGTGTGAACGAAAGTTTTGAAGAACATTGTTTTAATGGCATCGAAATTGTATGCGACGAATTTCAACAATTATTACATATTAATCTCGATGTTTTGGATTTTATTTCAAGTCAAAATCCCCAAAAAAATCCTTCTTTGAAAAAAACCCCTTATAAACGCTATACAAGCGCAGGGCTAAGCAATTTCGAAAACTCATTTACAAAAAATGCATTTTTAGCTCGTGTTTTTAACAGTTTTTGAACTAAATAGAAACAAATAGTTGTTTTTTGTTCGATTCTAAATTTCAAGAAACGGTTTAATTGCCCAGCTTGATCAAGACACAGAAAATTTTAATTTTGCCGAGCCCTTTATCAGAGACCATATTAAAAAAACAATTATTGACAAAGGAAGATATAGCAATACTGCCGCCGGTCAACGAAAATTAAAATCTGATGCGAGTGTTACATTTGAGTTATTGAATACTAATTTGCGAGAACTGCGTGTTCCAGATAAATTAACTCTTCAAACACGCGCTATAAATTCTCAACAAAATTGGGTTAATAATAAACGATTGATTGAAGAATTGATCTCTTTAAAAACACCCAATATATCGTTGCAGTTGACAAAACATTTGGCTGATGAAACAGAAAATGTAACTAGTACGCAAATAATATCACCAGTACGAACGCCAGTTAGAACGCCACGTCCTATGACAAGTATAACCAAAAATCGAGTAAACCGACAAAATGAAAAAATAATCGGATTAGAAGCTGATGTCTGTAGATTGACAGATGAACTACAGCAGGGATCGGAATCACGGAATCATAATCACAGTGTAGTTGATTGAGATTTGAATCTATTTGACTCATTGTGAGTGTCATTGGTACTGTTTTGTGGTCATTACTAAGAATTTTACTTTAACTTTGTAATAACAAAATAGTTTAATCACAAAAATGAGCAGGTCTTTTGATGTTTTGAAAAACCGACCCTTATTTGGCGAACCCAAGATAAGTAGATTTTATTGCTATTAATGTAAACATATGTATATGTTATTTTATGTTACATGGGGGTCGCCAAATAAAGGCCCTTCAAATAAGGGTCGGTAGCGCCAAATAAGGGTCGCTTTATAGGTTAGTTTTTTGGCGCGACCGACGCTTATTTGAGGGACCCTTATTTGGCGACCCCTTGTAGCTTGTAATTTCTTGGATTCTGTGATTTTGTTAATGTGACTGCGTTTTAGTCAAAATTACGTTTTTTCGATCCCTGACTATAGAACAAATCTCCCGAGAAATCTCCTGACACTCAATGCTACAGTTTTTTTGCTCGTGAATCATCTAATCATCATATTCCTATGAAAGTGAATTATTTATGTGCTGTACTTCTGGCTAACAATTTACACTCGGCACAAATACCCGTTGTCCTGGAAAATTGTTTATCAAGAATTTTTAATGTCAGTGAGAATGTGATTAAACTACTTCCATCACGTCAACACGTTAGTGAACTTCCTATCTTTATGAAGGCGTTATCTTATATTAAAGTACAAGAAAAGCTGAAATTGGAAACTGATTCTTTGGTTGTTTCATCTGATGGTTCTCCAGATACTAGTGGTGTACCCATACTAGGATTAGCTATAAGTACAACAAATGAAGATCTAACAATTGGAATAAAAAAAAACTATGACAAAACTGGAGCAGGCCAAGCTGAGTCAATGGTGAAATTCATGAAAATGATTTTTGAAACCGAATCTGATTTTGAAGAAACGACAAAAAAAATCACATTTTTAAGAGGTGACACTTGCAGTGCTCAGTTAAAGGCGCAAAAGTTGTTTGCACAAAAAATCGGTTTAGAGTGTAATATGCATGATGTACTGAATAATTCGGGTTGCCTTACATTGAAAGAACAACAAGTATTTTTTGCCGAGAAATATTCAAGTATACTGTCTATTGAAAATCCAGTAAAAATGCGTGAAGAAATGATGGAACTCGGCATGTTTTCAAATATCCGATGCCAACTGAAAACAATGATCAAATTAAACAAATACAGTCCTTAGTCATTTTTTGGACGTTTTTGGTTCTCGAAAATAGCGTCCGAAAAAGGAACATCGTCCCAAAATGGAGCCTAAACCTATTTGCCAAGTCCTTTTACTAAGCCATTATACTACACAAATATCTAACAATTTGATTAAATATTTAAAGAATACTCGGAAAAAAGCCTCCCAAAAAGGGCAATCGACCGTCGAAACTAAAAAGAAACGGTACTGTCCTATAAATGAAAATCTTTTTTTTTGCTAAAAAACGTCCCAAAACGGAATATCGTCCCAAAAAAAAAATTTCTACTGAAATAAACAAAAAAAATTAGCTTTTGGATTACTTATGTGCTTCCAATTGTTTTGGTGCTACTGCTTGGAGTTATGTTTTACTTCTTGCTTATACGATGTATCAATTACCGAAGAAGAAAAAAACAAACATTGGAGCCTAAAGTTTAATTTAAGTGTCAATTTTTCGTAATAAATTGATTCTTTATAATATTTAAAAATGGTGTTCCAGTCTCATTTCATTTAACGCATGTTAGCAATTTGATCCACAACTGTTGCCATATTACAACAATTATAATTAATAGAAATTGTGTTGGGAATACTCCAAAATAATCGGGTCATTCGCTGTCGTAGCTTAATTTTCACGTTTTATGTAATTTTACACCCAAAATGGTGTCATACTACAAAAAATATAATCAGATCATCAGTGCTAAAAAGCCTTCAAAATAAGGGGTCAAACGCAGTAAAACCTTCAGTTTCACGTTTTTGTGTAATTTGACCCCCAAAATGGTGTCATATAACAAATAATATAATTTTAAAATCATCAGTGTTCAAAACCCTTTAAAATGAGGGGTCAACCGTTCTTATAGCTTCAGTTTTACGTTTTTGTGTAATTTGACCCCTTTAATGCTGTCAAATGANAAAAAATAGAGATTTTAAAAATTGTGGATAAGTCGTCTCAGCGGCATAGTTTATGGATAATTACTTTTTTATTCTTTTTCACTCTGAAAATTACCAACACCACCTTCCAAAGTATACCACGGTGTACCACTTATGTACGTAAATTAACAAGACAATTTGAAAAAAGGTGTTAAGTTCCGTGATTCTTGTTAAGTTCCGTGATTTTTGTTAAGTTTCGTGGTGTTAACTTCCGTAGTCAGGCGGTGTATGTAAAAAAATCATAATTACGTTTCATACTTTTTGCGATTACTTATTAAATATTATTGCGTCAAATAAGGGTCGCTTATTTTAACATTGACTCCAACATATATTTTTCATTTGTTTTCTGTCCGTTTATCGACATAATTCTCAAAACACGAAATCGACCCTTATTTGGCGACCCCCTGTAACGTTTTGTTGTCTTTTCTACGCAAAACTTATTCTCCAGAAGACCGCCGTGCCAAAAATCTCACAAAAATTCTTATATTAGACCAAAAAAGTTAACTGTGAAAGTGACACAGCCAAAATAATTTTCGATTCAAATACGAAAAGCATGCTTACAAAATTGACATCTTAATTAAGCTAAGCCGCGCCGACTCTGTGAAAGCTACCCACGACTGCGGCGCCCCGCATAGATCACCGCGCAGCATCGCGCGCCGTTCAACATTGCGCGCCGAGGCGGCGCCGTACAAGCCCACGCGGGCGCGCCGAAGCACACCGTGGCCGAAGCATCATACCCGGCAGGCTATGAGTGAGGCCGCGCGGGGTAGTGTAATTTGGAGAAGCCCAAGTCCGGCGTCATCAATCAAGGTAGAACCTGCCGTCTCGCCGCAACCCAGCCTCTCGCCCATTTATTTTTCCCCGCCTTCGTCGGAGGCGTCAGCACCGCCTTCATCAGAGCGCGTCGAGGGTGAAACGGATCCCCCCATCCAAAACATCATTAATTTATTCATTCCTGGCTCCCTCCAGGACACCCTCGGAGCGGTGGTGCGGGCGGCGGTGGCGCCCTTGCATGCCCTCATTTCGGACATGCTTACTGAGGCGGACGCGGCGCGGCAAATACAGCCCAAAAATACCGACTTTTATACGGTCCGGTGCAGTAGATGACGCGCGGCGGATGCGCACTATTTGTCTTTGGCCTGCCGTCGGCGCTGCCCGCTGTGCGAGACTTGTTCCCGGGCGCCGGGTACAAGTCTCCGCCGCGTGGAGTGCCCCGAGTGCTTTGTTGGCACACAGTGGGTCATAATTCGAAATGATATTCTTTAAAAAATAACGAATATCATTTCGGATTGTGTCCCGCTGTGTCCATCCCGCTGCTGGTGTCCCGCTCTTGTATTTATTCCCTTCCGCTTTGTTTCCCCTTTCCGTTTTTTCTCTTCGTTTTTGTTTTCCCTTGTAAAATTATATCATGTTTGCCGTTTGTTTATTGTTTTTAATCAAAATTAAAAAAATAATCCTATAAAAATTATAAAATATAAAAACCTTTTTCTATAAAAAGTACAAAAATAAAAAAAAACGCGATATTTTTTTCATTCTAGAGCTAAGTTTTCAAAAAAAAACTCTTTATGGTACTCGAGAAACCGGCAAAAACCCGATAACTTCCCAACCTACACACTAGTAGATGGGTATCAATGCTAGTATGTTTTTTGAAGAATTGGTAGTACCAATTTGGTACGATCTTAAATGCATTAAATTACCATAAATTCCATATCTTGAATATTCCTTTTTGTACCTGGCGTTACAACATACATCCAAAAAGCTTCTTGTTAGCACTTAAGGCCCTACATTACTTGTACGTCGTTAAGGATGTCGTGTTTCGCAAATAGGACTCTAGGTAAATATGAATGTTACCTGTAATCCATAGATTATCTTTGTAACATATCCGTCGATTTTTCAGTGGTTTTTTCTACTGTAGACAGTAATGAGTCGAATAAGTTTGTTATACGGTATACTTTATACCGTATTTTACCGGATATAAAAACGAGAACCACCCAGTCTCGGTTTCTGAATGTCTCAGTGTAGAAATCAATAAAAGATTCATAACCTACACATAAGGCCTTGACGAGTTGAAATCGTGGTTCGTGTAGGCTAAAAAAAAAATTGGTTTGACGCTAGTCAAAACCGCCGAAAATTATTCTATCTAGCAACAAAACAAACAAAAAACCTCAGAGACACATTATTTTTTTTAATAATAAGATTAGTATTACTCCAATGTTTATAATTTCAGCCATTCATTTTTTAACTTACACGAACGACGATTTCAACTCGTCAAAGTTTTAGTCCGAGCAAAATCTAAAAAGACGTTTAACGTCAAGTTACATGAACAATTTTTCTAGAAACGTGGAAAAGTTGAGGAAAATTGGTTATTGGACGATTTGTGTACGCGTTTCTCTGAGAAATTCCGATTTTGGACAAAACAGAGTCTCCGGGGAGCCTTGGATGCGATTGCCCTAAGTTGTGCTCGTCGGTTTAAGCATTAGTTTCTTGTTCCGATTTTGATATTCGGTCTACAAATACTGTCTCCAAAATTATGGCAAGCGGATGGGTTTCAATAATCATCATACTAACATAAACTTCGAGTATTAGACTACGCGGATTTCAAATACACCAGTTGTACAGTTATCTTTCGTACAGTTATCTTTCATTTTTGAGCCTATTTTCAGTTATCTTTCGTCGTTTTAGCAAAAATTTTCAAACTACCTATTTTCAGTTATCTTTCATTTGCAGTTATCTTTCATCATTTTTCCAAAAAAAATCCGCCTACGTATTTTTTGAAGCATTTTTCACAGTAAAGTAGTATTTTGAAGCCGGCATTTCGTAGCATTTTTAAGAAAAAAGGATGATCAGGAGCGTACNATTTTCAGTTATCTTTCGTCATTTTCGCGATAGTTTGCGAAAGATAACTGTACAACTGGTGTATTAATTTTTGATCTTGAATATTCCTAGACGTTGACATCGTTTTGCATCATTCATACAAGCAAAAGTCGCCTTGTTTGCTCTTAGTGGCCCTCGACGCCTTTTCGCACCGTCTAAAATGTTATGCGGCGCTACTAGGATGTTGGAACTGAAAAAACTAAGCGGCGTCAGAATAACGAAATTTGGAAACGCAAATTCAAATTGCACTATATACCGGTTATCCGACCAAAAATACATCCGAGTTTTCCATTTTTTCGGCCTAAGCTTTCGAGTCTTTTGAACTGTTATGAATGGAGTAAGATTGTTCGCGAACCGCTATTCGATTAAATCAGTTCGCGAATCAAACTCATGTTCTGCTAAAAGAAGAGGATTTGCGAACCGTTCAAAAAAAAATTAAAAAAAAAGAAATAAAGAGAAATCAATTTTATAGATTCAATTTTCTTTTTGTTTCTGTTCATTTTTTTTGTTTGTTTTAGGGTTCGCGAAAGATCTTATTTTCGCATTTAAAACAAATTCGCGAAATAACAGTAAATTTGTTCTTTTTTGTTTCGTTAAATGGTTCGCGAAACTTCCCCTTCCGTTATGAATGGACAAATATTTCCGGAGTGGGGTACTTTCGCGACCATTTGTGATCGCGAAAAAAAACCGTTTTAGACTACTTTTGCGACCACACCATTTGGTCGCGAATCGTTGTTCAAAATATGGTTTCGCGACCACATGGTGTGGTCTCGAAAGTACTGATAAACGGGGTTTTTTCGCGACCATTTGTGGTACCCTTCACAATATTTCCGCGTACCAATGTTAGTTGCTTTCAAATTAAAGGATTTTTTAATTAAAAAAAAATATTTAAGCGAAACAAGCACCACGCATTTTCCCTATGGATAGGCTACTCGAGAAAGATATAAATGTTAACTATAATCCACAGATTAACATAGTAACATTTAAATTTATATTGCTACTCATGGCTCAAAAACTAGGCTTTAAGCATGGTTTAAATTCGAGTTAATTGAAGACATCTAGTACTTAATATCTCAAACGGTGCCGCAATGCGTCTAAAATCTCACCGCAACGATTTTACGTAGATTTATACTTTCACAAGAATCTGCTTTCTCAAGTTCATCTAGTTCAAAGTATACATGCGGATTTTATCTAATTGGATTCTGTTTCTTGAAAAAACATACGTATGTGTTCAGATATTTATATGTGTCAAATATGGATTTATGTATGTCAAATACCG
>SCLG01000208.1:187739-233875 GCA_004367875.1 Oikopleura albicans
CATATATTCGTTATATACGGTATATTGTTCCTCGGCGTTTAACATTAATTTTCGCCGTTTTTTCTTAAGTATGTTCTAGTTAGCCAAACTCGAGTTTTGCCCGCGTCAAAAAATCTAATATCGCCATCAAAAAAAAATTGGTAGAAAAGATAGCGAAAATTCAAGTAAAACGCCGAGTAGTATATATATATATTTCTAGACCGCTCTAGTAAAATTAAGAAAAGTGAAATTAAAATGGAAAATTGGAAATATGTTTACTTTTATATGTTTATACACATGCACAATTCGAAAAGGAAAAAAAATGATAATTGTGAAAGACGAAAGCGATGGAATTCGACCCCCGATGCGTACTCATTTCTAGAATAAAAAGCGGTAAATTTTGAGCTTTGACACACGGTCTAATTAGTTGAAATTTTTACTATATTCTCAACTAAAAAGAAAACAAGGAAAGTGTATGGATAGGATATAAGCTAACCAGTATTCAAATGTATGATCTAACCTACGCCTTTGTATCAGATACTAAAATTCATGTTACGGGTACGTCTTCCTCCACAGGTAAGCCAACGAATGAAAATCTCTTTATCTAAGAATTGTGTTGGTTTTATTTTCGCCTACTCTTTATTTTGCTCAAAACAAATTAGAGCCCCTAAGACATAACTGAGATTGTATAGAAGTATTTTAAATCTCATAGTTTAACGTTTCTTTTTCTATTTTTGTTCTGTTCTAAATAAATTGATTTCTGTAAGAATTCACTCAAAAACTTGAGTCAATGTGGTTTGGCTGACGGGCTCTTGCGACGAAAAAACGTTGCAACAAGTAAAACATGATGATGACCGGAAGCCTAACCAGTGTAAACCAGTGTATGATGTACACTTGATATTTGTGCAAAAATAGGGTAAAGGAGAACGACGTTGCCAATATATCGGGTCAGCGGCACCAAAAACATGAATTTCATTTACATAAAAAATGAGTCGATTTGCTAATTGCTAGAAATGAATGTTCAGGTTAGTTAAAGTGGATCGTTCACATACCGCAAAATGACCCTCTAATCATACGGTATTTGTTATTTTTAAACGCATTTATAGCTATAAGATCGAAAATTCACAATTAAATAGACTAAAATAATTCATTATTTTACAATTTATCAATATAACTCCTATTTTCGGACATATTTGGCGCTTTATAGACTATGACTCATAGTTTTCAAGTACCAGCGATTTTTTATAAATTTCAAGACTTACTAGGTCTTTTTCGGTTTTAGTTTAGTACGCATCCGCAGTTATGTTCATTTCTTTATCTTTTTAATTTCCCACCTACCCAGTTGTACCAAAAATAGAAAACTTCGAAAACGTACCGAATGAATCGTAGAAAGCTAAAAACGACCTCTAAAATGCTCTCTAGTGTCAAAATGTGTTTCCTTTTTTGATTTTGTATTTCATCCACATAATCTACGCATCAAATTGCATCATATACCGTATATTAACATAACTTTTGTAAAAAGGTGTGAATTTACGTAAATTTTGTGGACTTACGTGAATTTTGTTAACGTACGTGGGTACGACGCGCGGCGTGGGCGCAAAAGTTGACGCGAGCAGACTGTTAACTTACATGAATTTTGTTAACTTACTTGGTGTTAACATTCGTAGCTACGCGTAGGTAGATTGTGTATGTGAGTTTGAGTAAATTTTATTTTATTTTTCCGCGCAGAAAATTTTCTCCGTTTTGAATTTTCTCGCAGTTACCTCAAAAATACTTTAGAAGGTGAACTCTTACAAATATTTTATTGGCCATTTATCGGGTGAGGTCCATCTGAGTCCGCACAATTTTCGCTCGATAGGTAGAGCGAAAGAAAACAAACATTTTCTAGTCATTTTTTTCTAGCCAAAAAAGGCAAACAATAGCGCGGCATATCAAGGAAAAAAAGTTTGAGTCGAATTGTTTTTTTTGTAAAAATGTTTCTCTTTTACTATATGCAATAACCACTTTGAGGTACAAAATGTTCAAAATTTCATAAGCAACAATTACTAGTGTGAGTTTGTCACCAAATTTTTAGAATGAATGTAATTATGTGTTCAAGCCGCATAAAAAACATGTTCCGACTGCTCTGGGATGTTAACTAATAATGTACTATGTGTTCAACATGGTAAAATGCACGACTCACCAATCATATGATCATTATGTTATGATAATACCATGTCTTTCAAATAAAAACTCATAGTACCCCAATATGTTAGATTACGTATTCACTACTCAGCGTCTCACATGAATAACCGGCGTGTTTCGTTATAATTTTCAAGATGGGGAAATTGCAGGTTTTTTCCTTCGGGCAAGTCACATTTTATGTCACATTGAGGTTACAATAATCGAGAATCGCTGCACGACAACCGTCGCGACGCGTCTCGACAAATGACAAAAAATTAAGAACTAATCGAAAAAACATATGGCAATTGTTATATATTTTTTTTTTTGAAAAAGTTCGTTAAAGGTGAACCCGCTAATACGTAGGCCCTTTTACTAAAATATTTCGAGCAAAAAGCAAAAAGGCCCGTTTTAGGGGTGCCCGTTAACGGCGTACCGTATTTATCTGAAAAACATTTTTGCCCTTCAGAAATACAATACAAACAATACCAGGAATTTACCTGACACGGTGTAAAATCGGTTTTCTTCTCAAATACTTACAGTTAAAAATGTGAATTACGTAATTTCATGCAATTGCATTAAAAATACAAATAAAAATCAAATTCATAAAGAAATAATGCTGAGCCTTAATGTCTGCTATACATAGCCTATATCCGTTCCGAAATTCAAAAAACGTCAATTTGTTTCCGTCGAGCGGTACCGAATTTATACAGTATCCCTCTAACGAACGCTCAGGATGCGGTAATTGCTCAACGTGGAAGTTCCACGGTGGAATTATTTTAATATATTTAGAATTGACGTAATAATTGGGGTCGCCGCATGTCGCGTATAATCTCAGAACATGTTATTTTCTCGATCGCTTTCACTATCCCTGGCCAATAAAAATTGGAAATTTATGTCATATAGATGTAAAAATTAAAATGCGTAGCAATTCAGCATTAGGAAAAAAGCGCTTTCGCAGACATTTTTCAGTCTTGGACTTCTAATAACATAGACAGGGCCTCTTCTCGGAAAAAGGTGTGAAACGTTTCTATCGTGACTGCTAGTACCGTTAGAAATTATTTTAGCTACAGTCCTTGATCCCTAAACGAAGGTTTTTGGCTCTCGAAATTAGCATCCGTATTCGGAGACCAGCGTTCATATTGGGGTTATTTCTCATTTCGGACAATTTTGGATTTAACTCTTGGGGGTCACTTTGTGAAGATCGTCGCACAACGGCCTATTTGCTTTTAAATCTCATCAAAACGGCCTCAAATCAAAAATCGCTGACATACGGGTTGAACCAAATTTCATGGAGAAAATTTTGAAACAAAAATCGGAGAAAAAATGTCTCAATTTTTTTAATCCTCCTGAGATGACTTTGGAGACACATGAAGATATTTTTATTGATCTAGATGGATTCGTCATGCTCGAGTACCCCGTAAAACAATTTTTGCAAAAAATTTTATCCTTTAAAACGGCCATAACAGGCTTGTGTGATGATCATCACACAGTACCCTTAAGGGTTAGATGAACACCTGTAACTCACTGGCGTTAAAAGGCATATCTTTGGACTAACTTTTCGACAAATTATAAAAAAAATAGTAGAAACCAGAAGGAGATGATACGGATTTTATAAAATCATGACGCCTGAAATGAGCGTATGGAATGTACATCCGATCAAAAAAATGCACATTACGAAAACACTCTGAGTCTAAAAGCCGCATAAGAGGAATTCGTTGATCATAAGTTCAAGCAAGAAATATTTTTGCTTCTGAATTGAAAATACGAACTATGTCTCAATGTTCCATTTATACAGGAAGTTAAGTCTAAAAATGTGGAAAGAAAGCCGAAAATATGATCAAAGTATGCCTGGTCAATTTATCTGGCGGGATCACATTCTAAATGAAAAATGTAAATTTGGTAATAGTTTTTTTTTTGTTATCAAGAATGAAAAATTTCTATGCGTTTCTGCAAGCGCAAAAAACTGCCTGATAACAGCACTAGCGAGGAATTTCGTAAAGTGCCTGATAACTGCGCAGGGTGCCTGATAACTGCGGGCCAACCTGCCCGATAAATGCGCACGCGGTGTATAAGTTCTAGACAAATTAATTTTTCCGTGCGGAAAAAATCGAATCACTAGATCTAGAAAAAAAAATTTTTCAAAAGGTTCAATTTTACACGTCTAAGGGGACACCACGAGACTTTAGACTCAAAAAATGGCCGCCATTAGTATTGTCACGTTATAAACATAAGTTTCATCCTTATCCATTAGTTTTTTTGCGTGAGTATTTATACGGCCAGATAGATTAATAATCGTTGGCCGTCTGCTTATTACATGTAATCCTTAGGGTATGCTAAAGCGTATATTGTTGTAAAAATACGGAAAAAAGAACCGTGCGTTTTGATACATTTCTCAAAAATTAACCGTAATATTCGTATTGAGCTCGTAAGCTTAATGGGCAGGAAAATTTGTTTATTAATAAAAAAAAGCTACCAGAAAAAACTTGGTGGTTATTGCTTTTTTTTTCTCTAAATTTTATTCAAGTTCAAAAAATGACAAAAGCCTTTTGTCGATTTTTCAAACTCTTGTTAACTCCGGGGGGACACGGGTGGGCATATAACATGTAGGGGTCACATCGTGCATATATGCACGAAATCTCGTAACGGGTTTTTTTAAGCGGCGTAAATTAGCGAAAATAATGGGATAATAATAAATTCGGGGGTATTTCAATAGAATCCCTATGAGAAAATTTAAAAAAAAAATTATATTTTTTTTTGTCGCAAAATTTTTGTCTTGAAAATTGGTTCGATACGTCTATCAGCGATTTTTCATACAAGCCCGATTCTGCGAGATATTTGCTGCTAAAGGTCGATTCGTGCAGATCTGCACGATGTGACCCCTGGGAGTTAAGTTTATCATATGGATATTTATTCTGAAAATAATTAATTTCATACAATGGCAAAAAAATCACAACATTTTTTTCCCGAAGTTATATCATAGCAAAAAGTTTTTTTCAAAATTGTGCACCCAAATACAGAATTATGGATTGATCTGTTATTTCTATCGTGTACTGTAAACGAAACAAAAACTGCAGATTATTATCCATAATAACAAAATATTGTAAAGTACAACATATTACACTAATAGTTATGTACGCGTGTTTAGTTAGTACTGTTGAAGCGATATTTTAGATAAAGTAAATCCGTTTATATCAAAAAGGCCTTCGCCTTATATAAAAATTCACTATAAATGTTTTAACACTATCTGAATAATTTGATAATACGGCTTTTAGAGTTGACTTAAAAATCGCGTGTTGAACTAGCGTAGCCCGATCATTCTTAGAGAAAATAACGCTCAGCCGGCGCTCGTTTATAAAACCTCAACATATTGTTTTATATTACTATGGTTTTATTAACGTTTTTATTATCAACTAAATTTCAGAATGAAATATTTTTACAAATAACATAACAGTTTATCACATAGCGCGAATTATTACACTTTAACGGTCTTTAAAAATAAAACTTTTCGATAACATAATTACTTATTGTGTTTATAGCCGAATGACAGTTTTTTACGCTTTCACTGTTCCTTGGCGCTAAATTAATTACAATGAAAACTTCACACCTGTTCTGGTATTTTACATGACATTATTCAAGAAAGTTACTGAATTTTTCTGCTAATAGTTTTGGTTTCGATAACGTGATGGGGTAACATGGCGTTTTGAAACAGTTTCGGGATTATTGGACAGTTCTAGAATTCTTACTCTATAGCCTAAACTTTAGGCCCTAAAGCGCGTAGACGTTAAAAGCGAACCGAAAATCACTGGAGGCAATGTTAAAAAACACAAGCTCATTTTCGGTTTCTCATTACGACATGTCGCGACACCTAATTGGCCGGAGTCTGAAATTCAGACTGAGTCACCATCAGCGCTGTTTACGAATCAACCAAAGAGACATTATGCATCTTACGTAGGTTTTCGGTTCGCTTTTAACGTCTACGCGCTTTATATAGACTATAGGAAACATCCCACACAGATTATAAGCGAGGTAGTTTGGTATATGGTAGTGTCGGGCGCAACAGTAGATTAAAAACGGGTGCGTAGGAGTTAACTTATTGGCAAGTTACCACTTCTGTTGGGTTATCACAATTTTTGATTAACATAATGTTTTACAAGTTTTCTTTATTTTCTAATTATCTCGAACCCTTAAAACTCAAACGCGAAATTGTTTATAAATTGTTTTCGTATAAGTTGTAGCCGTCTAATTGTGATACGGGCCACTTTTATTCAAGTATATGTACTGTCAAATTCTGCAATAAAATGGCAACGTTTCAATTCTAGCATGACACGACTACTCGGTCTAACTAAGTAACTTTCTATAACTAGATATTATAAATTCAAGAGGAGACAACGACCTTACCATACGACCTTACCATGTAAAATAAATATCTGTTTTGTATTATATATATATATATACCATATAACCATGTGAGATAATACCATTTGGGATAACAGTTTGCACTTGAGATAACAGTTTTCAGTTGAAATAACACTTTTTTCGTATTTTTTTTGCTCTTTTTTTTCCAGTATTTCCGCCTACGCACTACCCATGTGAAATAACAGTTTGTAATTGAGATAACACTTTTTTTCGATATTTATTATATTTTTTATCGGTTCTGAAAACAAATTAACTCCCAAAGGACATTGCAGCTTCCATATAAAAAAAAATCTAAAAAAATCACACCAGGTCCGCCGGTATTTGCACCCTGTTATTTTTTAAAACTCTTTTGAAAACTTTTTCCACTTTATACGTCAACACTTAGAAATTTTTTTCGAGTTTGATAACATAAAAAGTACAACAAACAGTGTTTGTCAAAATAATCATCACTAACTTCTTCCAATTTTCATCGACTCTCTTTTAACATCATTTGAAAAATAACTATTTTTTGATTTTTTCGTTCATTATATTGCTTTATATCATATTACGCGTACAAAATGAAGCATTTGCTCATTTTATTTGTCAATTTGGATTTTAAATCTAGAGAAAAAGCCTATTTGCATTTGAGATAACACTTTTTTTCTGTTCAAGTTTTCCAGGGTTTTAACCTACGCACTACCCATGTGGGATAACAGTTTGCATTTGAGATAACAATTTGCATATGAAATAACACCTTTTTTCGGAAAAAAATGTGTTATCTCACATGGTTAGGTGGTGTATATATAATATACGTACGGATTTCGAAATTGATATTTATAAAACAATCATTTTAAAATTTCATATGCCATTTTAATACGATTTTGTCCCAAATTATCCCCATGAGGGGCGCTAATCCCATAACGGTTGTTTTTGTCAAAAACCGAAAACAGTCGTTACGGGAGTAAGGACTGTATTAAAAAACTAATTAGCTGTAATATATCGCAGTGATTTTCAAACGCGAAAAAAATAAATAATGTTACCACTTTTGGGTAACGTTGCTTAACAGCGCGTCTGAGGCCTATGTGGCCTGTCATTGAATCTTTTTGGAGCTATTTCCTTCTTTGAGCTTTAGAATTCAGAGCATTTCATTCTTTGAGCTTCATTGAGCTATAAAAAGGACCAATGACAGGCCATATAGGCCTCAGACGCGCTGTCAAGCAAAGTTACCAAAAAGTGGTAACATTATTTCTCTTTTCCGCGTCTGAAAATCACTGCGATAGAATATATTATATGGTTAAGAAAATATTTTATACTTCAAAAAAATGGCGTCAAGTTCAAATTAGACTCATTTTAGTCTTATTGCGATCGCCTCTAGTCATTCATTAACTTGTTTTTATTCACGAAGATGCTCTCCGCGTTCAAAGTAAATGCACTGTATAATTATTTTAATTCACTTTCTTAAACTTATTCTTTTCATTTAGAACGATATATAATGTAGTAATGGTCATTATAATACAAAAAACGTTCTTATCCCCTCATACCAATAACGAACACGTTGGCGGTGGTCAGTGCCGTCAAGTGGACCAAAAATCCGAATGCGCCAGGAATTGTGCTATCAATATTGTAAATGTCGTTTCCGATTCGATTGAGCACATTTCCAAGGGGCGTTGTGTCGAAAAAGGCCATCGGAGCCGAAAGGATTTTGTCAATTAGAGTGTGGTGATATTTTCGGGAAGCAACCAGAGCCCCAAACGCCATGAATATCGACGATGCAACTGTGAACATGGCCTAAATTATAATTACTATCTTTAATGTGAACCGTTAATATGAAAATAACAAAATGATGAAGTCCTATATTGAAACTTTACATTGACGACCTAAGAATGACTCGAAAATTTGCTAAAATGTGTTAATTTTGATTCTAAAAATATAACCACAAACTTAGGACAGTGAAAATATTTAGTAACTTCGCAAATAAAAAGATAATATGAAAGGGGAAATGGAGGAACTAGACGCACAACAGTGTTTAGATGTATGATCTAACCTACACGTTTCAATTACGACCAATCATATTTCGCAGGTTTTTCGATCAAGAAAAAATATTCCTTGATAATGATAAATTAGTTCATATTTCTTTTTTCAGATCCTAAGTTTTCGTAGATTTTGTTATCGTTCAAAACGCCTTTGCACTCTGCTGTGAGTTTTCAGATTTTATGTATTATTCAATTCAGTTTCGAAAGATAACGGCGTATCCCAGAAGTTAGTTGGTCCCAAGTTAAAGGACCACATTCAAGTTAAAAAACGACAATTTAAGCATATTTGAAAAAAATCAGGAGAATTCCATACGATTCCTATGTATGAGTTCTGGAGAGTGATGGTATATTTTTTATTTGCAGTATTGTCTTAGATGGTCATTTGATAACCAAATTTGGTGTTTTCAAGTATAAAACAACNTCGTTTGGTCAAAAACCATGCCTTTATCCTAATTTATCACGTGACCCGTTGAACTTGGCCTCGATTTTCCAAAAATATTAAAAGCTAACTTTTCGAGGCGAACATTTTGGCCAAAACAGTTTTTTTTCGAAAATTTGACCTGTCCATTGCTTATTTTTTTTCTTCTAAGACTAACGTGAAAGATTTTTTTTTTAAATGCAGCATTTTTGGTAGTTTTTTAAACCTGACAAGTCGCGGTTCATTATCAAACTATTATGGTGACAAAAATATCTGTGTAAATAAAGAGCGTCTTCATTTGATGAATAGGGATCATGCAGAATCATGAATCCGGGCAAAAGACAAAACAACTAAGTGTTTGGTAAAAAAGTAACAGATAACTTTTTTTATATATTCAAAATCCGATTTTTGGTTGAAAGACACTCACAGCTCAATTCAGAAAGATAAAAAAAAGCAGAGCACATCTAAGTGTTTAGACCAAAAGTGTTCCGAGTTCACCTGAACACACATGTAGTAGCAGCGTGATCCTGCTATCTCCTGGCCTAGGAGTCCTAGGGGATATTTTCTGATGGCGCAAAAAGTCCCTCTTCACGTTTTGTGTATAAAGGATATTCTAAAACATCAGTTTGATTTATTGTTTAGTCAAAACTGGTTTTTATAAAAATTTTCTCAAGAAAATGTTTTTTCAGCGAAATTCCCCGACAGTTTATATCTCATAGGACCCAGCCTCGTTCAGTTAAGATCTTTTTTCGCTGAGCATAATGTATTATAGAGCTCAAAAAGTTAGATAAAAAAAGTAAAAATGAAATTCATTAAATGTCTGTAGAGGGCTCTAGAAATTTTTGAAGGTCAAAATAAAATTGACCTTCGGAAAATTCTAGAGTTCGCCTCAGACTTTTTTATGAATTGTATTCTCACACTTTTTCTTACTTTTTGAGCTACAGTCCCGACCTTCAAATTGTGCAATTTGCGTTTCCAAAAAACGCGCACAATTTGGAAGTTACTAAATTTAAAAATTTTCCCTGAAAAACCTCACCCAAAACTTTTTCTTAAAAATAACGCGCTGCCTTAGTAATTTAATTATTTGATCGGAGTCTTCGTTCAAAATTACACTGGATCTGGTGTCATTTATCTACCAGTAATTATTCCATTTTCAGTTTGCTGACCCGTTACTAAGCCAGATACGAAAAACTTTAATATCTCCATTAAGATAATACGAAAGAAAAACCCGCCATGAATTCATATATGACAACCTGCGAAATTGAGTTGTAAAAAACGCTCACCTTACTCGTGCCAATCGTGCCATAAATACTGAGTCGTTGTATGGAATCATGCTGTATATCTTCCGTTGTATTGAACTCAATCTCGCTTTGGCCCTTTTCCCACTTTGACAGCCAAATATCCGCTCCGGCGCCACACGCGTGTGATGCAAAGTAGCATGCAATAATGGCCACAATATAAGTAGGGTGGCCAGCTGAGATGTCTTCGGAAAAACGACTAATGGTTTTAGAGGTAGATAATTATTATGACGATTATAGAAATTCTCGGGTGAAGTAAAAGTCAATTTATTAGGAAATTTATTGGTATAAATAAAAAAACATAATATAATAAATAACTTAGGAGATACTATATCCCTACTCCTATATATTCGATTAAAAATTGTGAAATAAAAAAAATCGAAAAAAAGAAGACACCCTAAAACCCAACTCGTGGGCGGCCCAGAGAGAGAAAAAGAGGCAAGCCAATCAGATAGCGCCCATTAACCTACTTGCGGCCTGGCTAGGGTCGACAAAATAATCAAGGCAATACACAAATCATATCACAGAATTGCATTCACAACGGTTATATTTATGAAAATAAGAGCAAAAACGTTAAAATCGAAAAACTGGTCAAATTCGGACCGATTACCTTGGATGGGTTCAAAAAATCTTTACCGCTAATATTATCGGCTATATTTCATCACTTCTAAAAAATGAAGTCGCTTAGGCCACTTGTTTTCGTATACCTCGTATCCCAGACGGCCACCCTAAATATAGGCGATGCCAACGGCTTTAAAGTAGTTTTGAAATACGGCGGCTTTGACGGTTCCTTCCTCGACCTTTTCCAATTCGGGCTCGGGCATATCTTGATCTTGATCATCTTCCTTCTTTTGCGGTTCAATTGACGACTTCTGACGTAGAAGTGGTTTCGCCTTTGTTAGTGATAGAGATGACGCGCGTTTCAGCAATGGCTTATGCGGATGGCTTTGGAAGTCGCCTTCGTTGGTGGGTCAAAGCAGATTTTTTTTGTAACGAACGTAAAAACAGTTTTAAATATAATATATAACTGCCATATATAAAACGAGGCCGAGTACTTGCACAAACATAGATATTATAAAGATAATTTTACTCAAATTATACAAAATTATGCCTCTTATACACCACCTGCGCAGTTATCTGGCCGACATTTTTGCCGAAAAAATGTTTTGTTTCACAATAATGCCCAGATAACTGCGCAGGGCGTAGGCGGACTGTCTGGAAAATGCTCGGCCAAAAACGGCCAGATAACAGCACGAGCGAATAATTGCGCAATACGCAAGCGTGAAAAAACAAAACAAAAGAACAAAAAACAGCGTTCGGTGCCATTCACCAGAAAGAAAAAAAGTCCATTTAGAACGTTTTTTAGAACGATTTCTTCTAATTTAACAATTTGATTCTAAATTATATTCTGCAGAACAAAATAAAAGGTTCAGAATGTAATTTGCATATCTCTGGATTGAACAATTTATTGATAGCGTGGATAAATGCAAACGTATCGCAACATAATATTTGAACGATCGGTTTAAAATAAATTTCTGAACCAAATTAACCTGTTGACTGATTCTCGAAGTTTTTCACCTTTCATCACTCCGCCATACGCAATTCAATAAAAAACGTTTCAAAGACAAAATAATCCCAACACTTTGCGGTATGCAAATCAGTATGATAATCGAATTTACTAGAGCTGTTATCAAATTCGGACATGGTAACATCATACCACATCCACATTCCGATCCGTTCTACGGATTTGTACCCGAGGTACAAAAATACAGTTATTTTTTAGAGTTAAAAGTTAGTGGGCGAATATGACTATTGTGGCTACAAGAACGTGCCGCTTTAGTGCCACTTAAGTGTCACGTTATCGGACATATTGCCACGTTAATGTCGACGTTTGACCCAATATCTTGTTCATCATAAATATCGGCCAGTTCATCAGTTTCTTCTTGAGCAAATTCCTCAAAATCTTCCGATTCTTGTTCTGTTTGTTTTGGCCCTGTCGTATGATCACGTAAAATTTTACTAAATGAGCTGTTGCCGGTAGCTAGCTGCTTATAGGTACCATTTTCAACAATAGATCCGTTATCAATATCAAGGTTCGAAATATGCAATTTATGTTCAGATAGCTGGCTAGCGGTGTATTTGTAGCAAATTTACGCTTTTTAAGAACATAAGGAAAACTTTCGTCAATTAACTGCTCGTTCGAAAGTGACTGTATGGAAAAAATGCTATATCATGTGAAGCAGAGGTCGACATAAAAATGAGCTATGCTCAGCTATTCGAAATTTTAATGAGCTGTGCTCGACTGGCCTTTTGTCGTCTGAAATTTGCATGAGTTGTGCTCACCTCAGCTGCTCATTGTGATGAAAGTTAACAAACACTTAAAAATTATATAACAAAAATCACTGCAACAATTTTTGCGAGGTTCTCACAAAAAAGCTACACTTTTCGAACCCTGAATCAATGACATAAATACGATCGCACTGCGGTAATAGGTATAATGCATTGGTGACTAGAATGCGCGTTGAATGCTTCAAAATACCTTCTCGACCAATTACGCTGTTAAACACATGTTTGGCTACGTGAGCGTCGAGCGCCGATAACGGATCATCAAATAGATACATTGTTGACTCGAGTTGATAATAGGTTGAATAAATTGCTCGCGATATCGACACACGTTGCTTTTGCCCGCCCGATAACGAGACCCCCTAAAAAATCATGTGTTACATATCCACTTAGGTGTTTGGGGTCTGGGCTCGGCACGCGGCTAATAAAAGCCATGGCTTACATTCGCTCATGGAAACTAAACCAGCTTAGTTTTCTTTCTGGCTTAGGTAAACTAAAGTAAGCTAAGACAATTTTAAAATGGCTTTTAGTTTGAAAGCCAAATTTGGCCAAACTGAGCTGAAATATAAGCCGGATTCGCCGAGCCCTGTTTGGGGCATCTATTTTAGACGTTCTCGTCCAGCAGCGGCTACAAGTCAAGAAATCCTCTCTAGCGGCTACAAGTGTACCCGAATATTTTCACAATGTAAATTCGTGATATTCAAGCTGTAACATATATTAGTTTCAAAACATTTATTTTTCCGCGTTTAGTTCGTGTTTCAGTGCGCCCTTACGATAATAAAATATTTTTTAATTCCAGTAAGCTCCTTAATAGACGTCTAATATGCTGTGTCTAGAGGCCGGCTGAACTTATAGATATCGTACTTCAACAATCGGCTTAAAATCCAGCTTAACTGTTGAGATATATCTAAGTTCAATTGGAGTTGCTCAGCTGAGCTCAATGACTTCATCTAAATAACGTATTATCCTTACAAATTCTAATGTACCCTTTAATTCGTGACAAAAATGTTTCAGTTTGGAACATTTCTAACATACTTCTAACTACATAAACACTTGATTTAAAATTAAGATAATACCGGTTGGTTTTAAAAGTTTTAAAACAAAGACCTTCTTGATATAAATTTTATATATTGTTAAGAAATAATTTATTATCTCTTTTATATAAGAGAATATTTTGACTCTGTCGAGAAAGATTTTATGTGTTCTCTCCCAAAGCTTGACGATGCGTGGGTTAAATTCGTGCCTCTGATTGGGCCGCCTCTAACCTCCCTGTTTGTTCATCTTGAAGATGACTCTAGGGTGTCGACGCGTTTTTGATTTTAGTTATCTTTTGGTTTACTATGAACTTCATAAATTTCAAAAGTTACCTTTTCCCCAATTATTGTGCGATCACCGTTTTGAAATTGTTTCATGTCTATGTCAGGGGATCTCCATTTAGTGTTATTTATAGGGCAAATATTAAATAGCCTATTTAAAATAGGCATTTATTTCCGGGCGAATAAATTTGAAATTTTGGAAAAGTAAGTTATAAGGAGCTATGTACGTCAAACAACGTACCTAAGGTATAGTAGTAGCGCAAATGATTAAATGGCACATAGTGTAAGGTAGAATGTTTACTTGGCCGCAAAAAAAAAGTTAAAAAAAAACTATGTTTTTGCCGTAAAAACGAAAAGTTGTGAGTCATGGTTCACATTTTCATGAAGACCCTAGCCTTTGTCCATTCCAGTAGCATACAAAACACGATTATATAATTTTGCATTAAACGGCGTACCAAACAAAATATTAGCTTTAACTGTTGCATTTCTAATCCAGGCCTCCTGTGGCACATATGCAAGCGAACCGGATATACGATGTTTTCCACCCCGTCGCAGCATTGACCCAAGAATGGCCTAGATGAAGCTGTCGACAGCTGTTGAATTTATAATATTATATAAAAATAATCATAATTCGAAATCACAAATACACCCCCTGCGCTGTTATCTTGTCACCCGTTATCTTGCAGATTTTCCCGTTGGCTCCGTTATCTTGCAGATTTTTTTCGGCCAACTTTCCAGGAATCCGTATGTTTATGTGTTAAGCCCTACGCTGTTATCTTGCAGATGTCCCCGTTCGTTCCGTTGTCTTGCGGATTTTTTTTATGCGATAGTTGCAAGATAACAGCGCAGGGGGTGTACTAGTGGCAGTAATATGCGTTGAAAACGCATTTCTGGGAAAATTATGCGAGGTATATTTTCTGCTTGTTCTACAAAAAAAACTTTTCTGTGAGACGCCGTTTTTCTTTATTTTGCCAAAAATTAGCGGTTGTTAGTAGAACCCAGCAGGTGAAACTCCTGATAGGTAGGTCAGGACTCGGTACGATTAGCATTTGGCACATGGTTTGGCTGCGCTTTTTGTAAGCCAATCCTTTTTTTTCGAGGGTCAAAAAAGCCAAGTTTAGTTGCTAAGCCTTAGCCAAGATAATTTTTTTCAAAAGTTGAAAAAGCCAAACCAAGCCAATTTTTTTCAAAAGGCCAAAAAGCCAGTAAAGCCAGTACAAAATGCAATTTGGCTCGGCAAAAGACAATTTGAAAAAATTTTAGAGACAAGAAAAGGCCAAGCCAAGCCAATGAAAATGCCTGGATTTGCCGAGCCCTGTTATAGCCTATAACGTATAGGAATGATTGATATGAACGCTTAGTTTTGATTTTTAACGAATTATCTACCGGTAGATAATCAAGATATATCTTGATTTTCATTACTGGACAGCCTAGCCTGAATCAGTGAAGACTTCCCGCTACCAACAGAGCCTACAATGGCTACAAGTTCACCCTGTTCGACCTTGATGTTAATGTTGCGCAAAGTCGGCTCGGAATTTGTGGCGCGGCTCCATGCAAAACTGGCATTATTCACGTCGAGCCCGACTCCCTGTCCGTTGTGTTTCTCAATGGGTTCGAGTTCGGTCGCCGTTAGGAATTTCTCAATTCGATTCAGGGCGACCGACGCACGCAGAATCCAGTTGATCATCATCGGCAGCATTGACATTGGAAATTGCATAATCGAGAATAGCACAAGACAGACGAAAATCTTTTCACTGTATTAGTTGTTAATTAAAAAGGGAGTTCCCGAATCAAATTTTAACCGATGTTTTCAAAGACTTAGCCAGCTATGTTCGGATTTGAATAATCGCCTCACGATTTGTTTCGTCAGCTTTTTGACAGGACATTTTTAAATGGGCTAAACCTCAATTTTCAGCCAAAGTACATACTAAAATGTTTATAGTTTGAATAATTTGCCGCAAATAAAAAATAACAAAGTGTAATCATATTGGAACGCTGTTTACTTGAGTCGAAATCAAAGTTAATTATTATGTATAAAATAGACTACTGCAGGTTTTTTTCAATATTTATAGGTTTTTTATTAAAATTTAATCTTTTAACAGATATCTACCGGTTGAGTTTCATGAAAATCGGCCGAGCGTTTCTAGTTTTCCGTGTCGGCATATTTTTAGATGATATAAAGACCAATTTTCCCTTTTTTATTCGGTACTGGGGTGCCCCTCCTTTCTCTCGCCTTCATAAATACCACATTTATAAATAGGGGAGAAAGAAGGACACCCCAATTTAAAATGAAAAAGGGGAAAATTGGTATTTATATCATCTTAAAATGTGCCAACACGGTATACTAGAAATACTCGGCCGATTTGCATGAAACTCAATCAGTATTTTTTATGAAAACATGATTGTTACCTACACATAATAATTGTTTAAGTATAAGAATAAATTATGGTTTACCAAAAATTTTAACAATCAGTCATTTTATATTGTTCCTCTAAAATTGAAAAAAAAATTTCTCGTTCACGTTTGCGCTGCATAGTCATTTTTCCGAAAACATCTTGCAGTGGTTTTGTACAAAAACGTCTTTTTTCTTGTAAATTACGGAATACCTTACGATAAATTGGATTACCGGTACATATAAACCGGAAATTAAATTTTGAATATATTGACAACTAGCCTGTCTAGCACATTTGAATCGTCAATTTGAACATAGACCATAAACGAAACAAAGGTCACTAATATCGGAGCAATATTCCACGTGAGGGAACTTATCGAGTTCACAATAGCCAATTTGCGCATTGATTTCAATTCCTGTTGTCTAATGTTGTTTATCTTACTTTCTGAATGACAACCTTTTTTGTTAACCTGGATCCGCAAATGTGAAATTCGAAGGCACCGCTGCATCTCACAGAAAAGTTAACCGAAAAGTCAAAAAGACGCAACTCACAGAAATTTTTTTTTTGCCGAAAAACCAAAAAAAAAGTTTTTTGCCGAAAAACCAAAAAAAAAAGTTTTTTGCCGAAAAAACAAAAAAAAGTTCTTTGCCGAAAAAGCAAAAAAACGTTTTTTGCCGAAAAACCAAAAAAAAAATTTTTTGCCGAAAAACCAAAAAAAAGTTTTTGTCGAAAAACCAAAAAAAAAAGTTTTTCGCCGAAGATTCTTTCCGTTACTACTTATTGCTCCCCTTTATGTTTTTGGTTTGTCATATAACAGTTTTTTGCCAAAAACGTTTTTTCGCTCAAAACGTTACTCGCAGAACGGGGTCTGGTTAAAATGTAAAAATTTAAAATGTATTTAACAGAAAACTTTTGGCGAGAAAATTTCGGTATCCAATTCGGAACGTTAAAATTTTCAACTTAATACTCAATTTTTAGATAATCTATTTAGTCGTTGTGTAGAATTCACAACAAAGTCGATTTCGAATAACATGAGAAAATTTAATTAAAACCATCGCTTTTGATGTCTTGATAAATTTAACTCACTGCTACTAAACGATTCAAAAATGCAGTTTTGGATTTGAATTGAAGACTTAATTTTAAAATATGCCGTTGATCCCCAGTGCCAATGCACTAAACAGACCTCACGCATTCCAAAATGCATTTTTTATGAAACGTTTTCGCAATAAAACGCACCACAAAAATAATGCATTTTTGAATTAGATCTTTGTCTCTAAAAACCAAAGAAATGTCGACATTCCCATTGCAAAATGGTTTCTAAGTCGATTGAAGAAAAAGGTACCGTCATTATTTGTACAATTATAGAACATATTTAGACAAATAAACAAAAAAAAATGATGACCCGAAAGCTTAACTCTGCGACCTGTTTGTGTGGGTTGTACTATTGTTTCTTCTGTACTATTGTTTCTTTCCGAAACAAAGCAACCTATAATGAAACTTCCGGCTGAAACCTTGGAAATAATCAAAATGAAAGCAGGCTAAAAATTATTATTTCGTCCCCGTTTTGATGAAACGAAAACCTTTGATTTGCTGAAATAAATTATAAATCACATTAAAAAATACGTTATCTGGCAATTTCATACATTTTGAGGCTTTCTAGCCTTTCCGCCTTCGCAGAAAAACGTTTATCTCGCGATTTTTAGCCCGGCTTTTTGGGAATGGGGTACTTTCGCGACCATTTGTGGTCGCGAAAAAAAAAAGTTTATCAGTACTTTCGTGACCACACCATTTGGTCGCGAATTATTGTTCAAAATATGGTTTCGCGACCACATAGTCGAGATGTGGTGTTTAAAGTGAAGTTTCGCGGCCACTGTATTTAAGTAGTATAACAATGGTCGCGAAACCTTGTTTAAAATACCATGGTCGCGAAAACATATTTTGAACAACAAACCGCGACCAAATGGTGTGGTCGCGGAAGTACTCATAAACGGGGTTTTTTCTTCACCATTTTCTGAAAGATAACTGCACACCGTGATTATTGAAAATATATTAGACGAGAACATTTGCATACGTTCTAATGAAGTCAAATATGAAATAGAAATTCGACGCTACTTTCGGTATCTTTAAGAGATATTTCAATCACGAAACAGAAACATGTCAATTCTCAATTATGACAAATGCTTCTAATTTGGTCTTCTGAATGTTTGGCTCAACTAATATTTTCAAAGTTATCAAAAGTGACGAAAAACTGCTAACGCATGGAGTTGCCAAAAATTTAACAAAACGTTCTTGTCTTAACTGTGACGCACACGTTATACACTGAGCTGTCATTCCATTTCCTTTGCTTCGAACGGATTTTCCCACCCGTAAAGCTTGATAACACGAATACCACCAAGCGCCTCATTCGTGATCTTAATCCGCTCGTCTTTCAGTTTCATCTGTTCTTGGCTTAGATAGGCTGACCAAACTGAAGTATAGGACAAATGTTTTTTTTAATTCAAAAAACAAAGTTCAAAAATTTTCACAAAAACGTTTTCAAAAATTTTCACAAAAACTTTTTCAAAAATTTTCACAAAAACTTTTTCAAAAATTGTCACAAAAACGTTTTCAAAAATTTCCACAAAAACTTTTTCAAAAACTTTTTTTTATAAGATGCTTTTCAAAATACTTCTAGGAAATTTTTTTTTTCAAAAAATGACTTCTGTAAAATTCTTTTATGTTAAAAAAAATCCTCAAAAAATGACTTTTGAAATTTTTTTTATGTTCAAAAAAAAACCTTAAAAAATATTTTCCCAAAAGTTTTTTCCTAAAAATTGTTTTTTCGAAAATTGTTGTTAAAAATAATGTTCTTTAAAATCGATTTGTTAGTTTAAAAAATATTTCATTTTTTTAATTGAATTTATAAAAATTAAAATTCATTTCTTAAAAAATCCAATTTTCAAATTCTATTTCTAATTTTTTTTTAATTTAAGGAATGTTTGTTGACATGGATATGAAATTTTTGTCTTCGATATAATTTTGGTTGAAGATGAATTCATCTAAAATTGAGTCGTTTTAGTAAAATTGAATTTTACGTCTTTTGTGGGGTAAATTTCAAATATGAAAAATAAATCTTAGCTTAAAATTATCACAAGAAAATAGCAAATCATCTGAAGGCAGTTTGAACATCCTACGCTTAGGGCGCGCGTCTTTTTGCCAACGAGAAAGTTTATCGGAAATAAACAGACGATGACACCGAGACCGGCCAGGGAAGCGATGCCGATTTCTATTGGCTGGGGTGGAACCTCTAATCGTGCAGCTTTTGACATGATATTACATAATTACGAACTCGGTAGACATTAAATGTGACAGCTGGCTATCTCCGAATTTTGGCACTTGTTCGAAAATAATACCCCACTAGCGCACGCATTTATCACACCCACACTGGAGTTATTACAGGTATTTTCACTATCCTACATTTTCACTAACCTAATGATTGATATGCGATTATTTAATAAAAATAACCAGCTACATAAGTAAGTTACGAAGAAATTTTTTATCGATTTTGGAAAGTATGTCTACATTGAAGTAAGTTATCCGTTTTCAAACTTTCCAGCACATCCGCCTACGCACTACTCAATGAACTTTTTAAGTAAATTAGCACTTTTTCCCCTTATTTGTGTTAACTTACTTCAGTAGGTGTTCATTTTCCTTTCGAAAATTTCTGGACAACGAGCCAAATTCGTTTTTAACATAAACAGAAGTGTCCCATGGGATTTTTTGAAAAGATTCAAAAATATTCCTTACCGTGGGTAGCCCTTGTATAATCTACAGCGGAAAAAATATCTTTCGAGAAATAATCGCCATTTTGATATTATAATTTATAAAACATATTTCACCCCTATTCTTGCCATAAAAAGTAAATGGACAAAACAATTTGGAAAGGAGATGACCAGACAACGTTTAGAAAGGGTAAAAGTCCCATTATGACATCGGCATCGACGGACATGAGATTGACAACTGACATATGGGGTTTCATTATAATCGATAATCGCGATACCCCCAGCAGGATTTGCGCCATAGATAAGATAGGTGATTAGACCAACGGTTAGTCCAGCAACATTTAATTTGAAAAAATACTTGCTATTTTTAACTAGTCAAAAACGTGTTATTTGCCGTATCACATGAATTCCCGGCGTTTGTCTAAACTATTATGAAACCCCGCCTTCGCCCATTGTGTTTTCATTTTTTGCATCACTATCCTAATAGAAGTTGTAAATAACATTAGGCTTATTTGGTTTATCATATAAATTAGAGTTTATTGTTATTTACAAAACAATCCTGATTTAGTGCTTTTCGATAAATAGCGGAAATTAATGCGCCACGAACTCTCAAGGCTAACGAATTAAATCGCTCCCAATAATTACTTTCAAATAATGATCCCACCATTTTCACAACGAAAAATGCCAAAGCTTTATGTGGTTCACAAGTTGGTCCCTGATATTATTCGTATAATGTTGTGTCCGAATCGAAAAAATATTTTGCGCTAAAAGTTTTTTCGTAGTAACTCACTCACACCAAGGATTACAAAGCCATAGGCTATGGCCCATAGCCTATGGCCCTTTATGGCCTATTAGGCGAGATTTAAGGTAGTTTTACTGTTAAAAACATTTTGTTATATGATCAAATTTTGACCAAGCTTGATCTCCTAAAGATGTAAACGAATTAAGTAAATTTGTGCGCTTGAGACCAAAAATATGCTCGAAGTATATTCCCTTTTTTTATCTGAGTGAACGCACATTCCTATAATGTAGCCAATGCTCTCCGGTTGGTCTAGGTCAACGACGAATCGTAACAGCGCGCGCAGCAACTTTTAATAGGCTGTACGTTCAAAGATCTGTATGTAATATGGACTACACAGGGTGCACCGTTATATTTCACAAAAAAATAGAAAAATAGTGAAACATAACGGCGTTATTTGGGGAAAAAATTTTCCCAAAAATGTGAAACATAACAGCACGGGCGGAAAAAAATGAAAGATGACGGGGTGAAAGATAACGGCGCACCCGATGTATATCATTTATAGCGTCTCTTTATTGTTTCAAAATAAAAATACAATTTCTTTGCTGTAAGTATATTTGATAGAAATATCGTTGTGATATAAAAAGAGGAAAAATAAATAATGTTACCAATTTTTGGTAACGTTGCTTCATGGTCCAGTTCTAGCAATATTTATCATACAATATCACATAGGCTATGTGACATATGCCATGTGACATGGCCTTCGATTGTGACGGCCTAGCTTTGGTGAAGCAAATTGCAAAACGTCGTACACGAGTTTCAGTGATGAATATTGCAGAAAAACACTGCCAAACGTTTTACACAAACAACGAAACAGCGGAAATTTAATCTTTAGCTTCTTCTATTTGTCGGGGATAGGAGAATTGGTACGTGAAATGAATTATACAGTTGGTTAGAGGTCTTAATGAAATAAACGTGGGGTCATACAGGTATGCTTTATGATAAGAAAGTTTTTTGGAGTTTAGATAATAACCAAGGTCACTTTTGGATACAAATTAGCAGGAAGACTAACATGAAAAGTTTTGGTAAAATTTTAATAAAATTGAATCTTTGTCTATTTTTGAAGAAAGAACTTTTATAGAATCATGTTTCCTTTGAAAATTTCTGGACAACGAGCCAAATCAGCTTTCTGACATAAGGAGTATCCGTGTTCATGGGAATTTCTTCAGTTAATTACCCAGGTTACTTGTGGAAACTAATATGAAAAGAGTCTTTGATGTCAATATTCAATCTTTAATTAACCTTATAAGCAGTGTTGGAAAAGTTGGCCAACGCTCCAAATTTCCCCCAACGCCCAATGCAAGCGTTGGCCAACGCTCGGATTTTTCCCAACGCCCAACGCAAGCGTTGGCCAACGCTTGAATGTTACCAACGCCCAACGCGTTGGAAATAAAATCTAACCAACGCCCAACGTTCCCAACGCGTTGGTTGGGCGTTGGTCGTTGGCCAACGCTCCCCAACGCCCAACGCTCCCATCGCGTTGGGAAGAAAAATTTCCCTAACGCCCACCGCTCCCAACGCGTTAGGAAGAAAATTTCTCCAACGTTCCCAACACTGCTTATAAGTGATCATAGTCATTTGACAACCAAAAGCATTTGCGGTTTGATTTACCATCAGGAAATGGGGGTTCACATAGTACTGAAATTCTCACAACCCCCTTTCTGCTCTTGGCACCCTTTTCTTCCAGCAAAATTTTTTCGTCACCCTTTGTAGAATCTTCGGAGACCGACTCGTCAAATTCGTAAACCCAATTTTCATTAAATAAAGCAGAACTTTCTTTAGCGGATAATCCTGATCGTAACGGCGAAATCATATCGATTTTGAGTAACCCTTTATATCCGGCGATGACAAATTTGGTCGCCCATTGTTGCGTAATGGTCGAATAAAATCCGACCCATTCTTGTGGCGAGACGGATAATGGATTACAGGGTTGAGAAGCCGATACTCCATGACAAAAGCTCGATGCTGTTTAAGGTTTGAAGAAAAAGCTAATTATGGTCAAAATGAGTAACCGGAACTAAGGTTGGTTCGACAAATATGGGTCGGTAATTTCGGAACATTTTCATACCGATACTGTCTTAAAAGGTCACAAAACCGTTTTTTCCTCATATCTTCAAAAAATTCTAGAACTCCCTACGGACGTATCCGGGATTTCATTTTTTTGCAAATTTTTTTATTAACTTTTTGAGCTCAACAATTTGATCAAAACAGATTTGTATTTAATAGGCCGTAAAGGTCCTTAGGGGTTCTTTCTTAAAAGGTATAACGTGTATAAGGTATCAAAAGAGCCTAGGGACATCTAGGGTCTATTAAATAAAAACCTGTTTAACAAATTATAGAGCTCCAAAAGTTAATAAAAAATGTGGAAAAATCACATTCCGGAAATGTTTGTAGTGAGTTCTAGAATTTTGTAAAAATCCGCAGAAAAAACGTTTTTTATACATTTTAAGACAGGTCCTTCCTAGGCTCTTTTGTGTCCTCATATTTATCACCAATATGTAATTATACGAAAATGGTTCTATTAAACTTCGTGGATTTATTCGAACTATTGTTGTTCTAACCGCGCAAAATAAGTACATGTTTTCGCGTAAATAAAATTGTTACATTATAATTTTGTCACAAAATAACAAAAAACGGGTATTGCAGTCAGAAACATCCAGAATATAATCCATATGATTTTACGATTACGATTGCAGAGCACATTAAGATTTGGATAAATCCCATTAATTATTTCATAAAAAATCTGAAAGCCTGATTTCCCTACGACGAAGTTGCTAAGAAGTGACATACGAGTTTGCCCAGGAACGATTTTTATGGGAATTTTATCAATTTATTTTGAGTTATGATTACCTACTGAAAGAAACGTTGCCAAACGCTTACAACACTGATTATTAATGATTACAGTCCCTCACCCAAATAGGTAACACCCAAATAGGTAACAAATGACGTAATTACCCAAATAGGTAACAACTTTTTTTTCAAAGTTCAACTACCCAAATAGGTAACATTTTTTTTAGATCCAGATTTTTTTATGGGAAACAACAAATATCTTTTATTAAAGACCCACACTAAAAAAAGTTTTCCGTTCTCGATACATACAATCTACTACTTTTAATATACAACATCAAAAAGGCCATATTCGGCTTAAAAAATCCATTTACCCAAATAGGTAACAAGTACCCAAATAGGTAACAAACACCCGAATAGGTAACAAAATTGTCAGAACCATGTTGTTACCTGTTTGGGTGAGGGACTGTAAATGAATATTTCATTTTCGGACAACGCGATCTTTCGAAGAAAAATGTGTTGTTTCATTTTCTCCGACAAACGTTTTCTTGCATTTTCTCCAAAAAAGTTTTCTTGCATTTTCTCCGAAAAAAGTTATCTTGCATTTTTTCCGAAAAACGTTTTCTTGCATTTTCTCCGAAAAAAGTTTTCTTGAATTTTCTCCGAAAAACGAAATTAGTGTTCAAACCCCGACACCAATGCCACACAAAACTGTATACCAATGGTTGAGGAGTGGTTATAAATTAATTCCATTATAATCGGCACCGTTATAAACAATGACCAAATCGACGTTAAAAGTGGCGAGGAATATCTATAAAAGTAGCAATAGGCAATCGTACAAAATCCGACGCCGGACGAAAATGCATTTGACAGTCGCATAACATAATCCTCAATGTCATTTGTGGCGATTTCAATTATTTGCATTATTGAGAAAAGCGCGGCAAGTACGACTTTCAATTTCAACAAATGGCGCACCGGTTTGCATGCTTAAAACAATATATGAATATTAAACTTATGAACGTTTTTGTCAATGGTTAAGCGTAAAATTCATTTGTATTTTTTATCTTATCAACTCAAATAAAATGAGTAGTCATTGTACTTCAAAAAATGAGTCTTAAAACAAGTACAACGGCACAAATCGACTGGAACACAAGTTTTTTTGCGTTGGTGTCCTCCAATCTATTTGTCGTGATTAAAATACTAATGTTTTAGCTATTAGGACCTAATAAATAGGAATAAGATAACATCTACACCCCCTGCGATGTTATGTTGTCACCCAGAATCTTTCAGAGTTTTGCGTTCGCTTCCTTATCTTGCATATTTTTGCCCTAATTATCAAACATTAAGCACTAAGCAGATTAATTTCTAGAATTAATCACTGCGTTTTTATGCGAGACTCGATTGATAACAGCACAGAGGGTGGGTTTATATATAACTACAATAACTAATCGTACTCAACAATAACTAGTGTATATGTTTTGTCTAAATACTGGTGTTGATGATTGTCGGCAAACTGTGAGCTAAGATATGTTGAATTTATTTTGAAATATACAATTTTAGAGTGTAATCTGGACTCCAATAGCAAAATTGTTCCATATATTTGTTACATTTTAGTGATGATTTTATTGGTATTTCTATCCCTTTTTGACGATCAAAGTCAAAACACGAACCGTTAACTTTGTGTCCGTGGTTAGCATACTGCTTTAATTTACAACGACACATGAACAAAAGTTGAAAGGTTTTTTACCCGAATGCGTAGAGGATGTGCTTTGCCCTCGAAGGTAATGAACGAGTTGAATGAGCAAAGCAAATGAGAGGCTAAAAAGAGACAAGAACGATAATGCCAGTCGAACAAATCCAAGATAGCACTGTGTTCCATTTCCCTCACTGTGAACACACGTCTGAATCACGCTTACAAATATGCCGGATAAACAAAACATTATAAACTTATTATACTACCGTGTGAGTTTCATGAAAATCGGCTGCGCGGTTCTAGAATAGACCAATTTGCTTTTTAGCTTTATAAAATTTAATTTAATGGCGTACGGAGAAAGTGGGGAGAAAATGTAAAGAAAAATTGGTCGATTCTAGAAAGGTGCACCCGATTTTCATGAAACTCACACGATATTATAGCTATTTATAAATTACTAATATTATGTTATCTTTATTTTCCTATTTTTGTGAAAATGTCAACTGCGCAGGGCGTGGGCATGATCGCTGCAAATTAGTGACACGCAAAACTTGCGCTTAATCTATGAACACATACTTCTAAGAATTCCCTGAAACATAATGAGGAATTAATTCTATATTTTCTATTAGCCGCTATTCTGGACGAAAGTACGGACTATTTATACTTTTATTATTTTTTATACTTTTATTAATTTTAATATTTTTTTAAGAAGTGAAAACTCTCAGTATAAGTTAGAAACTTTGACTCATAGACTATGACTCATAGTGTTACTTTAACTGGTTAGATGTCATATACAATTTAAAGTCCAGGGGGGAAGTGCGTGTATATAGACACGCAACTTGTTTTTTCGTCGATTGAAGGCATATGGAGACCCCGTAGGCCAAAACGGGTATTGCTGACCCCCTCAACTTTTCGAGAAAATTTGATTGACGGTGTTTTTTTGCGTAGGTTGAAGATTTCAAACAGCTCTCTAGGGAGCCCTGGTGGCCCAAATCAATTTCTGAATAATCAGTTACACGTAGTTTGACGAGCTCTACAAATTAGCTTTACCAGTTTTTTTTCGAATTATTGCGAATTATTGTGAATTTTTTAAGTGCGAGTTTATTAACACACATTTCCCCCTACGGGTTCCCAAAAACTCCTTCCCCCCGAGAGTTAACATAATCTTTCCTTTTTGTAAGCCTGATCAAATTCAGCATTGGTAGCGACATTATGTCTGACTGCAAGTTTGTCTGATCCCAAGTTTCTCACACCATTTCTATCAATTTGTCAAATGTTTTAATCACCGCTCTCTAAGCTGGTTAAACGCAATTTAAATCAACCATTTTTAAAGCGTTTCCACCGCTTTATTCGAAATTAACAATGTCGCATTGTTTTGCGCTCGATTGTTGAGAATTCCGCCATTGAGGACCGCTTCCCAATTTTTACTCATTCATATAAAAGTGATAGTAAATAAAGATCATATTTTTTTTGTTTTGCGATTAATTCAAGCGTCAAAAATATGACTAATTTTTATTTCGATCAAAGATCGGATTTAAAATGGTCCAATTGTATCGCCAGAAAACCAAAAACTGGAGGATTTAATTGCACTAAATTGGAGCCTCTTCAACTAAATACATCTATTTGATGGATAAACACTAAAAAAGTTGAATTTCAACTTAATCATATCAAGTTGTCATGAATGAAAGTCATTGATCAGCTCGAATTTTATCACCCTGACTCATCATGGGAAGAAATTTCTCGAAAAGAGAATTTCTAGAATAATCGTTTCTAGAAGAAATCTCGATGTTAAAGTTTTTCAAGATTGATAAAATATTTCATTATTTTTATGACTTAATTATTTATTTGGCTACAGCCAGTACATTATTGTATTTATTACGGGGCTACATAAAATGTTATTGCCCTATTTGATTACAGAATGAGCCTGCGAAGCGGAATACATAGAATGCAATTACTCTATTGGAGTACAGAGTGGGCCCGCAAAGCGGGGCTAAATAGGATCCGATAACTTTATTGGAGAACAGGATAGACCCGCGAGACGGAGCTACATAGAATGTAACTATCGTACTAGAGGATGAGCCGGAGAAGCGGGGTTCATAGGATGCGATATCCCGATTGGGTACAGATTCTGTACTACAGAACGGGTTCCCGAAGCGGGCTGCATTACTTTATTGGGGTACAAAATTCGCCCGCGAAGCGGAATTTTATTGGAAGCAGGGCGGCTTTTTACATAATGTAAATATAATTTATATATAGCATATGATAAATCGAGTAATAATATGTTCCTGAATTTAGAGTTCAAAATGTTACACTTTTTACGTATATATTCAGCTAACGCGACCATAAACTGTATACGGGATTGCACTGTAAACCCGTTNTTGTGTGCTCGGTAGAACGTAAAAAATGACTACGCGCGAAAATGAATAACGTGTAAAAGGTATCAAAATTTGGTACCTTTTGCACGTTATGCCAAATCCACTTGAAACCAAATCAACTTTAAACCAATAAGACCTTATCCAATATCCACGTTATACCAATCATACCTAATGCAAAATACACGTTATACACATTACACGTTATCCATTGTCAACGTTGTTGCCAATTCTACGTTATCCCTTTTCAACGTTTTTTTGATACCTTTTACACGTTATACTTTTTCCGCTTTAATTTTTTGATACCTTTTACACGTTGTACCTTTTAAGAAAGTACCGATAAATCGAGTAGAAATATGTTCCTGAATTTAGAGTTCAAAATGTTACACTTTTTACGTATATATTCAGCTAACGCGACCATAAACTGTATACGGGATTGCACTGTAAACCCGTTGATACGTTAAAACATGTTATTCCAATAACAGTACGGCGTTATTTCCATGACATGGTTTGAGTGTTCACGGCTTGCTTTCGAATTTAAAGTGTTTGGATTTAGTCATGCGCCGTATAATTACCAAGACTCAACATCGACTTGTTACAATTTATCATTTTCACTGAAGTATAAATAGAGAGTTCCAAAAGAGGCTAAATACACATCAGACCCTTCAGATGGGTCGCTTTTAATGTGAGATTCCTTACTAAAAAATTTTTTTTCGAATATGATATTTTCGCATTGCCTCCATTCAGGACTTTTCATATGCCCATTAACTCCCAAGGGTCCATCGAATCAAATTTGATCCCCTTTTTTAGTTTAACATTCTGATGAATCTGGTCCGTATCAGAAAAATCGCTAAAAACGTATGAAATCGTATAAAAATCAGGGTGGGTTACATATGGTCCATGATATGGATAACTTACGTTTTATAAACGTGAGTTTATATGATCTCCTAACCTTAGTTTGCCTCGTCCCTACATACTTGTATATTCTCCTACGTACATGTTAAGTTCACTAACTTGATTGGGAGATTCTTACCTTATTTCAATTTTGCGTACCTTTTAAATTATACCTTACTTGGTGTTTATTGTTTTCCAAAGAAAACTTAACTTTATGTAGAGTCACCCTACCTCATTTGGCGCCCGAACCGGACCCCGCTGTAAGTCAAGTAAATGTCATAATAATGAACATGTTTTGTGTTTATTTTTTACATATATTCAGGACGATTTTACAGAAATTAAATAGTTTTCGCATACGGCTCCAGGATTCGTTATTTTTGCTAATATATTCATTTTTACGATAAAATATTCATAATTTTTGGTAAAATATTCATACTTTTTTTCAAAATATTCATATTTATGATAAATACTTCCATATTTTTTATTAGAAAACATTCAATTTTTTTAATAAAATATTCACTTCTTTGATAAACTTTCGGTATGTTTGAAAAAAATAATCGTATTTTTGATATATTCAGACTTTGTGTCAAATTTATCTATAGCTGGATATCAATACTCCATTCGTCATTTATGTGAACATTTGAGAGTGTTATGCTACTTGTCAATTCGTCTCTTTCGACTGCCAACGCCCCTCCGTTTAAGGTTGCACTTTGAACTTGTGCGCCCACGATTACAATCTTCTCGAGTAAATTATTGATCGACTCTGAGCTTAGGCTTTTCAAACTGCATTCAGAAAGAATCCCCAAAAAAATTTAACGATACATTTATTAAATGAGTTTTAATTCCAAAAAGGTCATATAGGGTCATATAAGGTCATACATACATGTATAGGGTCAAATAGGGTCACATAGGGTCATATAGGGTCATATAGGGTCATAAAGGATCATATAAGGTCATATAAGGTCATATAAGGTCATATAGGGTCATATAAAGGTCATATTTTTAACTCGCAGATATTGTGTATTTTGACATTGATTCCAAAAATGCCCTAGTAAAAATGCCTTAGTTTGCCCCAAGTTTGCCCCAACCCAACGCAAATTTTGCCAATACCACCCCAACCCAACGCTAACCCAACGCAAAATTATCCGAGATTTACAACACTGGTTTGAATAGCCTATCTGGGAGTTGAAAGTAGCAGTTTTCTTTCGCTGGCTGTTGACATGACGCCGTTATTTTCGAATCAGACATGGAATACCCCATCATCAATAATGACCGGCGTAGAGCATCATTTTCGAACAATTCACTTTCGCCATCATCCCAAAATAAACTTCCGCGAGCACCCTCGGAAGAATAATAAATTGATAATGACATTGGTTTGTTTCGTTGGTCTAATGTGGTTAACTCCGGCTCTAAAGTGCGTTTTTTTTAATTTTGTGCCGTCCTTGATTCCACAAGGGGCGCTTACATTACGCCCGTTTATCCCATAACGGCCGTTTTTATCAACGTATTGAAAAATGCATTTCAGTGCCAGTGTCATAAATTAACCATTATAATACAAGACTGGCATATAAATTATGGAATAAAGCGTAAAATAAATATTTTACAATGAAATAAGCCATTTTATATCAATTTGTCCCAAATAAACCCCCATGAGGGGTCTAATTTCATAACGGTCGTCCACCCTATAACAGCCGTTTATGGAAAGGGCCGTTATGGAATCAAGGACTGTAATTAACTTGAAGTTTACCTTGAGTTACAAGCATTGTGCCAGACCGCACAAACAGTGGAATTGTGTTCATGTCGGCCTTGATCAGTTTCGCTTTTCCGCCCTCAATTGGCTTATTCGAGTAATAATCATACCATTTTGTCGGCGGAAAATACACCCCTCGTTCGACGGCAAACTCCTCCATAATAGGCGCAATCATAAAACCCGAGCCCCACAAGAATTGATCATGGCGATCTCGAGAATTGCGATCGGTTGGAAATTCGGCCATTAAACTGCGCACCGTTGTTGACCCATAATAATGAGACTCGAACATTAGGGTGTATAGAGTCGGCAATAAAGAATAGCGAATGAGAAGTGATCTACGCGCTGATTCCACAACCTCGGCGCCCAATGCAGGTGGGTGTTGATCACGCCAATCAATACCATTATGATTTCGGGAATATGGGTAGAAAGCTCCAACTAAAAATTAAATAAGTAACATATGGTAGAAAACAAAAATGATACTTATGATTCGATTTTAAATATTATGTTCAACATGGTACCCCTAAACTTTTCTGTATACTTGCAATGAACAGGAGGGTCGCCAAATGAGTGTCGTTTAAGTGTTTCGAAAAACCGACCCTTATATAGCGACCCGACTCTTATTTGGCGAACCTTAGATAAGATGATTTTATTGCTTTAACTGTATCACAATATGATTTTTTGAATTACACCAGATGACTCGTTATAGGGCTATCCGTTATAAGGCTAAAATCTCGTTATAGGGCTACTTTTTGAGAAACCGAAATTTCGTTACAGGGCTAAATTTTTGTTAATTTTTATCGAATCCTAATGAAATGATCATAAAATTTATGACAAAACCGTACAACTTGTACGGTACGAGTCATAATTATTCTGTGCAGACAGCACCCAAGAATCACAAAAGTAATTTTTTGGTTCACATTTTAACATAAACCTCGTTATACAGCTAGTCCGAATAACAGTTTTCCCACTTTAACTCACGCTTTTGCGGAGGCTCAATCTGTTATAGAGCTAAAACTCGTTATAGGGCTATTTTGAAAACCAATTACGTCGCCCTTTAACAAGTCGTCTGGTGTATATGTTGATTAACAAATTGTAATGTGGAATACTCAAGCTTATTGTCACTTGAAGAATAGTTTAGGAACAAAATAATTCACTTACGTTGACTCCATCGCTGACACATGGTATTGGTGGTATTAAACCAAAAACCACAAATATCTGCTCCGGTATAGGAAAATCCAAATAATGAATATTCCATCATACCCACAATTGACCAGCCCATGTTTGACCAAAATGATTGATTATCACCAAGCCAATGACCAGCATGTCTGCCAGTTCCGGCAAATTGTGATCTCGTCAGAGCAAAAGATCGCTAAGATAGAATAGTTAACTTTAAAACTAATATCTCTAACAGATCCATAAACGCATAATTTCACAGGCTTATGTGATCGACCCGATATTACCTTGCCGGGAAACATTGTTTTCAAAGTTTTATCTGTCACTTGGGCCATTGAGTGTCCATATAATGAGTGCACGTCGTAGTGGTTGCTCCATTTTTGAACATTGTCCATGCAAATCGTTTTGGTGTACAGCCCCTTGTCCGAATCCAGTATGTTGGGGACAAATGGCGGATAATTGAGGTCGCCCGAACACTAAAAAAGAGTAGTTTATAGAAATTTTCAAACCATTTTTTATATAAAACACTGTACTTTTAGTGCTCCACTATCGGTTTGGAAATTTGCCGGTTCATTCATATCAATCCAAAGAGCATTAAAGTGTACACCAGTGTCTTCATAAAACTTCTGGCATTCGTTAAGCCACCACTCTCCAGTATTTTCAAGGTCAGTGAAATCCGGGAAAAATGTAGGCCCGGGCCAGACTTCTGCTTGAACCGGTTCATTATTTGGGTCACGAATCCAAATGCCTTTATCGCCTTTATGGTTTAATTGTTCATTACCAGTCCAGAAAGCCTTTTAATTGGATCAACAGTTTATAGAATTTTGTGTATTTTGATTATCACAATAATAATAATACAGTCCGGGTCACATAATTCAATAAATCAGAAAATACAATTACTCACAAAAACAAGATCACAAATCTACTTTCTCACAAAATTTAATAAAACCCCAAAAACTGATCATATAAATCATCTAATCAAAAATGCAACATAATTACAATACCCTACCGGTATTTACCGGTATGTATTGTAATCTTAAGTCGAACCATGTTTAAAAAAAATTAATCCGTGCCTCATATTCGTCTTTTGTAAATGGTTCTCCATTCATTTCCAGTGAATTTTGAATTGCAGGATCCAGAATGACAATATAGTGCATTTTGTGTTGTTCCTGGAGGTTTTGAACGAACTCGGGGAATCCGGCAAAAGCGTCCGGATCGTAGGTGAAATCTCTTTTCAACAACATATAGTCGATATCCCCATATTGGGCATCATATGGAATTTGGGCTTTGGGGAAGATTCGTAATTTGAGAATTTTTCAAACGCTGGCGGTCATAACCAGACCCTATCACCAAGTTCATTTGGCTACTGAGTTCTAGAAATTTCGAGTTTTCAAAATAAGAAGTCTTTGATATTGTCTTTAAGATAATCGGTGTTAAGATATTTGTTAATATATTTTTACGGGCAGTATGAAAAAATATAAAAAATGAAATAGCGGAAATGCGAACCCAACCTTCGAGCATGTCGTTGACGACGCTTTCCATCTTTTCAAGGGAATTATAACCCCAGCGTGAGAGTTGGAAGCCAAGGGACCATAATGGCGGCAAAAAGGGTCGACCAATAACGCTGTTTGTATAGTGCTGAACAACTTCCTCGGGTGTATCGGCAACTATGATGGATATGTCAAATACTCCGCCGACCGAACGCCATGTAAATGCTGGATTCGGACTGAATTGACCTTCCTAGAAATTTCATTTGTTTTAATTTATTCGCTGTTTCTTAATTCTAGCATTTAAACATCAACACAATATTCAAAAAATGAATAACTACCGGTTGAGTTTCATGAAAATGTTTTGTATATGTTTAGCTGCTTAACTAAATCGCTGTGCAGTTACCGGGTCATTTTTTACGACAAAAGTCGCCCATACATACGCAAGGGGTTCAACTGTTTAACAATTACCAAAATAAACCGGAAAAGAGAAAGCAAAACACATACTTAAATTATATGTGTGACGTTACGTACCTGCGCATTTGAGTTATGATAATACACTCCAAAAGCGACATCGTTCTCAACGCACATAAAAAATGGCTGAGTGCCATAAAAATTCCACTCGTCGATTGGTGCCACATCCCGCGAAAACATGGCCCATCGTTGCCAATTGAAAAGATGGCGAAATCGTCGATGATTGTGCTCACCCAAACCATAACAGTTAAAACTGCCGAGCGCAAAACTCATTTCCAAAAATTGATTTTCGAACAAAATTGGCCCCTGTCGCGAGTCCACCAGTTTTTTGCCATTGCGTTCAAGCGAGAAGAAAAATCGACTGTTTTGCTCGCCATATGTAACCTGGAAATCGTCATTTGTCACTTCACAGTCGCAACCTTTGTTTTCACTTTGGTAAATATCGGCCTCATCCGGAATTTCAAATCTGTAGTCAGGGATTGAATATTTTGGTTGGGCAGAATAACTCGCCTTGATTTCTAGATGTCAAAAATACATGTGCGGTTTTATGTTTTACGCCCTACTGATTCATTTGTTCTCGCTCGTGCTCTAGTGCGACATTTCATATACAAGGTGCGCCGTTATGTTTCACAAAAAAAATTAGACAAATAGTGAAACTTAATGGTTTGAGCGGGAAAAAGTGAAACATAACGGCGTAGGGTTTAACATATAAAGATATGTATTGCGGGAAAATATTTTCTCAAAAAGTGAAACATAACAGCACGGGCGGGAAACATAACGGCGCACCCTGTGTAATTTATAGAAATTTTAGGCAAAATTATTGAAAATGCATTTAGGGGAATTGTCCGGAAACTTAAAAAAAATTCGCGACATCCCCGTAAAAACCTAATGTTTGACAGCGTATGCACAGTCTGCCCTCTTATGGTTAATTTCCAGTTCGTGCTCTAATTTTTGTTTTGGTGACATTGGAAATTTGGTGACATTGACAAATGGCATATGTCATATGACGCATATCTGAAAATCAATAAAAAAAATCTAATTCCCTCCTTGCGTTATCGGCATCTGTCATTTTTAGTCGGAATAGATTTTTCGTTATTTTTCTCATTGATACGTTGACGTTTTCAATCGGTGTCGAGTAAGACCCAGACGCTTTGTTTTCATTCGGGAGGGTGAGGGTCAAATCAACCTCATTAGTGGTCATATCTTGTATGTCCGAATTGGAGGTCATTATGTACCCATAGTTTTTGACTGTTGGGTCATAGTAGCAATGTGGAACGCCCGGGGTTGCTGATGAGCTCCAACGACAGCCTTTGGATTGACAGCTCTTGCTGTCGGCGCCATTTGGCGCGCAATCCACGCGTTTTCCTTCGTTATTCACATTGAAAACGATATCGAACTGTTCCCCTATAGAAAGATTCAACTCTAAAATTTCGACTCTACCATTTCGATTTTGTCGCCAAGCAGCGTCATCAATTTCTTTAGTGGTTTTTTGACAATTTTTTTTTTGTCCTAGAAAATATTGGCCAAAAAACGCAAATAAAAAATTGTAACATACTCTAATATTTGAAATATTATATTTCTAATTGACATGGTGCTCCGTTAACCGGCACTCTAATAACGGGCCAATTAGCCGTTAACGGGCAAGTTTTGGCTCAAAAATTTTCCAGCGAAAACGCCTACGCGTGTGTCACCTAACAGGTAGGTTTTTGCGTTTTTTTAGCTGTCCGTTGACGGCGCTTCCTGTGTATTTGAAGGAAGTCAATAATTTTTTCCCGTGAACATGGATTAAACAAGTTGTTGTGTATGAAAAACCACCTTGGCCGTTCACGATTATCGAATATACATATCCATCGATGCCATTTATTTCCATGTTCGTGAATCGAAGTGGGTATGATGTTTGCTCATTCTTGTGGTATTCTTCGGTTATTTCGCTCAACTTTACATCTGATCGGAGTTGATTGTTTGCAAAGTGAAAATCGACAAGGGTATATCGGCCGGTCTCAAGGGGCGCGATCGAGTCGCCCTCGTCCCAATAAAGTTCACCTTTGACATGTGCTCGCCATATATTGTATGATGAGAACAAACGATAATACCGTATGACAGCGCTCAGACTGCAAGGCTATAAGCAATTTTCGGATGATTTGTAACGTTTTTATGACGTCACCGTTGCAGTCTGAGCGCTATCATACGGTAGATAATCCGAAATAATTGAAAAATAAATTTTTGATTACTTTCTTTATAATTCCAAAATAAAATTTATTTACAGTTTTTTAGGCGAGCCCAGCCTTTGGCTTCGTAATTATCATCAAGCGAAACAAGTAAGCCCAGTCCGTTTGTACGGGAGTCCATAGTAGTAACGTCCGGCTCTTGAAGGGGAATTATCCGGCCTCCTTTTAAATGTAGATTGATGGTCTCCCAAGGTGCCGCTAACTCTTCCCATCCCATACGGGTTCCAACTTCGGTACCCGTATAGTAATTGTACCATCGGTCATTTGCAAAATAAGCTTGAACGGTTGTTTTACCAGCTATTAAGAATTGAAATCAACTCCGAATTTTAAAATAATTTGGTGGTTGAAAAATCATGTTAACTCCTAGGGGTCCCAAGTGGCATATGATCAGTGAAAGAAAAATGTGAAAAATTTGCACAAAACGTCATTGCGGCCATGTTAAATTCTCAAAAATTCAGTTTAAAATTCGTCCATTAAAAACGCTGGAATATACTTCGTTAACTCTTAGGGGGCTTGTTCTCGTACGACTTTTCGGCTAGCTTAAAAACATCGCCAGTCAATGAGCCATATGCAACAATTTTATGATTTCAAACTTTGCCTTCAAGAACCGGCGTGATTAATAATCCATCACCCCACATCATTTGTTCATCAATATTCCACGTTTCTTTATCTTCAGGAAAGTTCATGAAGAGTGATCGCGTGACCGAGTCCCCAAATCGATTAGCACGATAAATCAGCGTGTATAGATATGGCAACATGCGATAACGATGTTCTAGAACACGTCGGACAGTATTGGCAAATGTGCTTCCCCATGCCGCTGGATCCTGGCGTCGATTTCCGAGTCCATTATGATTTCTCGAATAGACGAAAAATGATCCAAGTTGCATCCAACGCATACACATTTCCTCCTCGGCCTCATTAAAGAAGCCGCATGTGTCGGGCCCACTGTACGTAAATCCAAACAAGGAAAATTCAATTGCCCCAATCATCGATTGCTTCACATGTCGCCACATTGACGTGTTATCGCCAAGCCAATGGCCAATTGATTTCTGCGCCCCTGGAAATGTACTTCGAGAAACTATAATACATCGGTGACCGGTTACAGCTACCCATAGGCTGACCACAGGTATTTTTTATAATGTCTAAAGAATTTGTATGAATTAAAAAATTGCAAAAAAAAAATATTAGTGAATTCAGAATACCGTGTGAGTTTCATGAAAATCGGCTGCGTATTTCTAGAATAGACAAGTTTTCCGTTTCAATTTCTCCCCATTTTCTCAGTACGCAAATATGAAATGAAAAAGAAAATCGGTCCATTCTAGAAACGCACGGTTGATTTTCATGAAACTCACACTGTACAATCACGAAAGTTAAACTCAATAATAACAAATGTTAATATCAATTGATATTTTGGCCAGTTGAAATTGAATTTGGACAGCCTAGCTTCGCAAGCGTCTAAGGTTGGTTGACCTTCTGAATATCCGTATAGACTGTGCATATTATAGTGCATTTCGTTTTTTCCGGTTATCGGATTTTCTTGAACACCATCCATACAAATCGTCTTTTCAAAAAGTGAAATTCCATTTGGATCGCGGCCTTCTTTGAGGGAGCCGGGGATGAATGGGGGTCGATTCAAATTATTATTTGGACATCCATTTAGTCCTTGATTGCTTCCATCTGAACCTGGGCGACCGGCAACAAAACTAGCTGGTTCGTTCATATCAATCCAAATTCCGTCAAATTTGAAACCAGTTCCGTTAGCGTAGAGATCATTGTGGAATCGATCAATCTCGTCGGTCCACCAATCGGCTGTTTCCTTCTTGAAATAGTCCGGAAACGCGACCTTTGAGTGATACTTGGCCACGTTTTCGTCCCAGCCATTGTCGTCTTGTACGATATCATCCAAGTAAATACCCGGCTGATATGGCCACACTTTTCCATACTCAATTTCGCCATCTTCACCACGAATGTAAACATCGGATTCTAGACCGCGCGTAAATGCCGGATAAACTTCGCCTCTGTGGTCTTTCCACGCCTTGGATTCATCGTCCGATTCATCAGTGCTCAAGGCTGGATCCAAAATAATTATAAATCTCATATTATACTCGTCACGGATCTTTTCAACATAATCGGGCAATCCCGGAAAGTTTTTATCGTCCAGCGTGAAGTCCAATTGTCTTTCTTTTTCTGGGGCTTAACATACAAAGCCGTAATTTTGCAAGATTTCATGAACTCATACTAGGTACCAGTAAATGTTGATCGTTCATTTGAAATTTTGAACGTTTAAAAAAAAGGCGTATCTGTCAACGGTCAATTAAAATAGGTTAACAACATAATGTTAGAGTTACAGGCTGAGGTAATATAGACACTAAGCCATTTTTTGGTGACTTATATTCGCTCAGCGCACTCGCGAACCAAAAACGGCTTAGCATCTATATTACCTCACGATGTAGGTTAACAAAATCTCGTATAACGTAGTGGTATACGGTATACGTGTATGTCACTGTCCTCGATAAAATTACAAATCATGTCTTTGGGCCATGATAATTACATTTGATTGTTTAATCTCATCAATAAATTATTTTATTATAAAATGTCTCATCAATAAAGGCTATAAATAAAACTATGATTAAATGACACCAGTCAAACACGTCCGATCGGATCTTTTATAGGCCCAAAAGGTCATGTTTTAGAGTTCTCTGTCAATAATTTTCATATTTAAATTATTTGAGTTCGATGTGAGGTCAGTTGGACAAAAAAAAATACACGAACTGTAAGAAATTACATGTTTACGTTAACTTTAACTGTTATATACCGGTATACCGTATTCGATAATTTACTTCTTGCAAACCTTATGATCATTAATGTTTTGCCCAGACCCATATAGTCAATATCGGCATATTGAATATCATATGGAATACCATAGGCACGATTTTCGTCAACAACTTGCTGGATTTCGCCCACATTTTGATAACCATATCGACAAAGCTGGAACCCTAAAGACCAATAAGGGAAAAGATACGATCTACCAAAGTAGTGTGTATATTGTCGGGTAACATCTTCTGGCTTATAACAGGGTTAAGTGTTTTTTCTTCAATCAAAAAGAGTCTTATAAGTTATGAGTCATAACTTCAATCATAAATTGTAGCCCATAATAAGGTTGTGTCGAGTTGAAATCGCCGTTCGTGTAGGTTAAAAACTTACAAGAACGGCGATTTCAACTCGTCAAGCCTTTATAAGCAAATTCCCCCAAAGAGAATAAACTTCTCGTCATTGATTTCACTTCTAACCCTACCGTTGGTCCCATGAAAACAAAAAAGTCAAGGACACCACCAATTGTGCGATATGTCAAATGTGGCAAAGGAGATGTGGCGACTTCTTGTGCATTTGCATTTAGAAACAGTAATCCAGTTGCTTTCCCTGAACGTTCGAGAGTCATGTGGTAAGGTTGAACACCATATAGATTACTGTCCGTTCCAACTCCATTATCGCGAGCCCACATTCCCTGCTTCTTCCAGTTCATATCGTATTTTAGACTAAATTCGGGTTAACTAAGACTCACTTCATTTCTACCCTACACCGGTAAATATTTACCGGTATATATAGGGACCCGTAAATTAACTTACGGTAAATATATACCGTATGATAGGGCTACGCAAGGCTTTGGGCAATTTTTCTATGATTTGTAACGCTATTAGGACGTCCCGGTTCAGTCATAGAGCTATCATACGGTACGTACCGGTACATTTCTTCCCGAAAATAGTTTAATTTTTAAATAGTTTATTTTTTTAATTAAAAAGTTTAATTTTTAGTGAGTATTTTTAAACCCAGGCTTGTATGTTCTGTTTCGCCAAATCCATAGATAAATTCGGAGGGTCTACCGGTTGTTAATTGTAAAAATTGATCATAATAAACAAGGGGGCCAACCGACGAATCAAACACAATTTGATAATCATCGCGACGCATAATTTGAATGGAAAAGGGGGATTCGACGATATCAATCTGATATTTCATTGCGACGTTGCCATCCTTGTCCAGCTCGCTAGCCGTTTCAAGTGGCTCGTTAATGATCACTGGGACTTCGAAGCGATCATTTGAACGGTCCACAATTTTAACTCGTACCGCACTATTGTCCAAAAACTGAACTTGAACTTGAAGCTCTGATATCTGCTCCAAATAAGCTGGAATGAAGTTGGCATTAGCGTCTAGATCAATATTAAATACTCTTCCAGGCACAGTCTGAATATAATAGATAAATGTATTGCTACAGAAACGGCTACCTATAAGGGGTTTTTTCGGGAAAATTTTATTGCTCCAAATCGTTTTTAGGTTTAGAATAGAGCTAATAAACGGTTAAATCGAATTCACTTATTTAAAATCTATCATAAAATAATCATATAACCACCTGACGGGTTATCTTACCAGTAATTATGTTACCAAGATTGGGTTGTTCCCAAATCGAAGGGTTTTCCGCCTACGCTCTAACTCGTTTTATTACCAAAGTGGGATTGACTTACCGTTTACAGACTCTGCGTTGTTCAAAGGTAAGATAACTCGTTAGGTGGTACTATAATATTAATAAAAGTTTAATTCTAAATTCGATACCCTTACTCCCACTATGAACATTTTGACCCATTTGAGACGATTTCATCAGAAAATACCTTTTGGCCGATCTCGAATTCGGCATCGTATTGATCAACGACATTATAAGTAGGGTACTCAGTAGGATAAAAACACCATGGTGCTCCAGCAGTACTCGATTCGGACCAGATGCATCCTCTATCAAAACAAGTCTGTTGAGATGCCCCAGCTTCCGGAAAACAGTCCACTCGTGCTGAATCCGAATTTGATCGGACAAAAGAAAATTGAATAAAAACTAAAAGAAATAAATGGTTCCAGGCCATCTCTGTGGACGCGCCGTCGGCAACTGAAAAGAACTCAACGGCGAGGAAATCTAACTGCCGAAAATATTACTGAATAAATATCGAAATGATTTGATCAACTCATTTCAACTGGCTTGATAATTGCGCAATTTAAGAATTGCTTGACACACTTGAATATCACGAAACGGGCCCTTGCGCGTGGTTGTTCATATTTTAGTATTCAATTATTATATTTGCTAAATATAAAATGAAAAACGTCCTTCGCTTTTTTAACATTTCCTTAGCTATTTACGGTAAACCAATTTGAAAGTGATGTGCTACAAATTGTGCAACCTGTAAAAAAAATCAATTATACACCAAATTTAACTCTCAGGGGGGAAGGACTTTTTGATAACCTGCAGGGGAAAATTGTGTGCACGTATGAACACACTTAAAAATTCACAATTAAAGGCAATAATTCTGGTAAAACTGGTAAAGCTCGTCAAACTACGTCGATCTGACTTTTAAGAAATTGATTTGGGCCACCAGGGCCCCCTAGAGAGCTATTCGAAATATCCAACCTACGCAAAAACAATACCGTCAATGGAATTTTCTCAAAAAGTTGAGGGGGGTCAGCAATACCAATTCTGCCCTACGGGGCCTCCTTATGCCTTAAATCGACGAAAAACGAAGTCATGTGCATATACCTCTCTGGCTCTGAGGCTTCAAGCAATTTTCCTATAAATTTTAACCCTATTATGACGTCATCCTCATAGTCAGAGCGTCCTCATACGGTATGCACACACTTCCCCCTACGACTTAAGAAGCGATAAAAAAAATTTAAGGAAAAGGAAGATTAAATTGATACATGTAGGATTCCACTAGCTGATCGTATTTTGAACCCTGTTAATTTTCTTAATTCCTAATTATGCATTGGACCCTAGCATAAGCTCTCTTGAAATAATAACAATAATAAACTACTCGTCAATACGTTTTTGGGGAAATTAAAAAAATCCATTGTCTAAAAAAATCAACTTTCTACACTTGACGATATAACGCCCGGACCTTTTGAATATGGGTTTTTTATTACTATGCAGAATTTGTCAATTGAGCATCCACAACCACGCTAATTGGTTGAGCGCGCTCTCTCGATTGGCCTCCCTCTTGGTCATCGTACTAATGCAATTCGCTAATAGAGATCCTAAGAAGGAGTGTTTTGTTTAGAACAATTATCTACTGTAACATGCTCTGGACTTTGCTTTTTTACAGGTTTCGAAGAGGAGGATATGAATTGGCGAATCGCATTAGTACGATGACCGAGAGGGAGGCCAATCGAGAGAGCGCGCTCAGCCAATAAGCTACTGTGTGAGTGCTCAATTGAGAAATTCATGCATAATTTGTGCATTTTTTTTAAAGTTACCATAAAACGAAGTAGTGTTAGGTATAACGACTACTGATGGGTATCTATTTATCGCACCCCAGTCGATAAATACCCCTACTGGTATAAGAAAATTTATATTTATCATGTAAAATAGTATATTTCATAATAATTATAGTTAACCTTTAACAGTTTCGACTATACTCTATAACACAGTTTATGCTTCACTCGTTTCATTCAGTATTACTTTTCACTAAAATTCCAGAGAGAAAAAAAATGGTTAGTCAAAAAATTATCTCCTGCAGAATTCAGATTCCATTTAAGTTATTTTTTTAGAATGAAGAATTTACAAAAAAAAAAAATTTTGAAAATGTAAATATATACACCCTCAGTGCAGTTATCAGGCGGGTTTTTCCCCAAAAATATTTTCACTTTTCCGGCTACGGGCGGCACAGTTACCAGACACCCTGCGCAGTTATCAGACGTTTTATGTCACGAAAACCGGCTGATAACTGCGCAGGGGGTGTTTATAAGAATTTGGCTTATTCTTTACGTTAAATATGTTTTATCAATACCCTTTTCATATCTAAATTGCCGGTATAGTATTGACCTTCTCAGACCCCAGCATCAGATGTGTTGTCGTTTCTACTAAATATTTTGTTTAAATTTTTGCTAACTTTAATTAAATTACAAATTTAATTAAGAAATGGAGAATTCAGTTTTTACATATTTCGTAAATTCACACTCTGAACACGTGTCTCATCAGATCGCTGATGTTTTTGAATTAACAATATCATTTACAACTTTTTCAAGGAACCCAAAATAAGAAAAAAACATTTCAGGTTTAATTCGATGGAAATTTAGAATTCAAATGTTCAAATTTAAGGCATTAAAAACAGGAAAGTACAAAATCGTAGAATTGAGTCAAAATCATGTTATCATAGAGATTAGAGGCAAATCAACACTCCGGTAATATTGCCCCAAAAGTACTACTGAGGTGGCCAGAGGTTAACAAATGGGTCTTGACTGAGAGATTTAAATCCGCGCAGTATTTCTTCGCGAAACTGGCTGCTAACTATGCAGGTAGGGTGTTACAACTGAATTCCAAATGGTGATACAAATTACAAACAGCTACGAACATGAAATTTCACTCATTTGTACAGTTTTGAATGAGGAATAAAAATTTTGGAGGGGTTTTGAGTTTTACCAGTTTTGACCGGAAGTTGTCGGTTTTCGACAAATTGGATATCGATATGCGTCGGTTTTTCTGGTTTTAAGGGTAATTTGAGGCGTAGAGTCCGAATTTGATATATTTTTTTACGAATAACCGGTTTTCGACCGGTAAAACCGTTTTTGTTGTTAAAAAATCTGAAACATTACCGGTTTTTATTGAAAAAGCTACTGTTTTCCGGAAATTCGTTATTTCTATGACCACTTTAAGAAATGACCTGTAACACCCTATGTGCAGACGGTGTATTTCATTTTTTCAACATTTCAATTTCTCAAAACATTTAATTTTATGCAACAATTATTTTTGTTCTCCACCAAAATATTTTACGTTTGCAACAGTTCAATAATTTTTACTATTGAATCCTTAAGGCCAGTATTTAGTTGTTCATTATTTTGTATCTTCCGATACTCATTTATAAAAAACTTAAAACATGAACGTAATTTCGCGTAATCAGCAATCAGGAATAAACAAACAATGATCTATACATCCAAATTTGTACAATGATCAAAAAAGTCCCATTAAAATTTATTACTTGGTATCACATCATCAACCGTGGTGGCCAAGTTCGGTAGCGCCCAAACGGCACAATTGACAGTGTGAGAGATTTTTATGATAATTTTATGAAAATATAACTATTAATCAAGTACCAAAAGATTAGAACTTTATAGAAATTATATTTTTTTTTATTAAATTATAATATAATATTAGTCTTACAGGATATTATTATACGAAGTGCAGTTCAATTTAACACCTAGAGAAAATTAAAGACTGAACAGTGAAAAAATGGAAAAGTGTCTGATTGATTTCCGACGAAAATTATCGTTCCAAGTTTATGAATTTGCCTCAATTTGAAAAAAAGTGGGTGTGCATCACGGGGCGTTATGAATAGTCCTTACCAAACTTTAATTTTTCATTTTCGCTCCGTCGGGCCAAAATGTAATAGTCCTTACCCGCTCGCAGCTCAAGTCAATACGCCTAGACCTGCCATGTGTATACGAGGCGCCAATGAGTCATTTTTTTCTATTTAGATCATAAATTCATCTGGTAAATTTTACAGTAAAGTCTATATTTTTTTGTCTGAACGAAAGTACAGCTCGAGTTTATGCATATTTTATAAATTATAATTTGCATTATGCAGGTTAATCCGTGCATTTTTTCTGTACAAATTTAATCGGGGAAATATATCTTAAACTTTGAGACACATTTCTTTTTTCAATTTTTTGTAAAACAAAAATTAATTTTTAGATTTNCCTATAGAAAATTAAATACTGAACAGTGAAAAAATGGAAAAGTGTCTGATTGATTTCCGACGAAAATTATCGTTCCAAGTTTATGAATTTGCCTCAATTTGAAAAAAAGTGGGTGTGCATCACTTGCACAGATTTCCCACTTGGACAATAGCCACTTTGTCCAAGTGGGTAAATGCGCGAACACCCTAGTCAGCTATAATTTGTCCAAGTGGGTAATCTGTCCAAGTGACGCACACCCGAAAAAAGTAATTTTTTTTCTCAATTCGTTTATTCTTTTAGTTTGCTTGAAGTGAAAAATGTTTCATCGTAATTGTTAATTGATAGATTTTGCGTCAAAAGAAAGAAAAAAAAAACGAACTTCATAAACTTGGATGGTTATTTATACACGAAAATTTTCATGAAAGCAAGGTTTTGAGAATTAAAAAAGATAAGACAAATTGAAAGAAAAGAAGTAATGACGCTGCAAAAAAAAGTGATGAGTAATCGAAATTTGACAGAAAAGAAAAAATCTGTTCGTCCAACTTTTTTCGCAACGTCCACTTTTTTTTAATGCTTGCTTTCATGAAAAACTGCGTTTATCCTTTCGAACTTCATACTTTATTTGTATTTTTCTTATGTTTTGGACTCCAAACTGGTGTGACAATGAATATGATTTGAATAAAGCATCTATCAAGATCTTAGTTATGTTAAAGTTATCTTTCAAAAAAAAAATAACTAAAGTGTCTTGGTTAACCCTCAAAGGAACGTTTAGATTAAAATGAGAGTCGTACAAATTATGAGTTTTCTGCAAGCCGTTCGAGGAATGGCAATCTCGAACCAATACAGATTTGGCGAGCTGCTCGATCAGTTTAGATAAGGATTTTGAAATGACTTCATAAAAAAAAGAGAAATTAAAATTGGCATACTTTTGCTTAGCCCTCTCATTGGACGTACAATATAATTTTCACCACCTCAAATTGTCGAAGGCTTCTTACGTACGTAAAAATCATTATGTCCGAGTTGAAAAAATATGAAGCCATGAATAATTTTTAAAATAACCAGAGCGTTGCGAACAGATGTCATTTTGTTTATTTGTTTTGTATTTTTATTATTTCCGGGCGCTACGGCCGATTTACCACCCATATTTTTGACACGGCGGCGCGTTTGTGGTTAAATAAACTTACCATCAGTATCTTGCCGTTTTAATCCTGTTACAGAGCGAGCACTATGCTCAAACACTTGGACAGAGATCTTCCGTTATCACGTCAAGGTCTTCCGAAATCATACGGACGTTATTATGTTGATCTTACGAATCCTTATTCGCGCCCTCGAGAACTACACACAAGCAGACGATCAGTTAATAATAGAGGTAAAATATTCTGTCAATTACTACTCGGTGTTTAACATGAATTTGCGCCGTCTTTTTCCCCACATTTTCGAGATGGCGATATTCGACTTTTTGACGTGCGGAAAAAACTCGATTTTGGATATCTAGAAAATACGAGAGAAAAAACGGCGGAAATTCATGTGAAACGCTGAGTATATTTTTATTCACAATAATTCATTCAGTTTCGTGACTTCAACCAGTTGATGGGGTTTTCCCTAAATAATTATAGCACGATTTATTATAAGGTCATATAATGATGAATTCGGTCTCCAATTAACGAACTAAAAAAGTGAGGC
>SCLG01000208.1:238395-255250 GCA_004367875.1 Oikopleura albicans
TGGTAATGATGTCAGCGTTGTTCTGGTGCTTGTATTTTCCGTAGTGATGGGTGTCAGACTTGTGTTGGTCATTATTTCCGACACAACTGGTACAGAACTTTGAGAAATTACCGGAAATAATTGACCAGTTGTTGTTGTCATAATACTTCCAGGAAGCGATGAAGTCAATACATCTGAAATTGTTGTTATGGGGCCGTCTGTTGTAGTGCTCGCGGATGCGGTGCTAAGACGTTCAGTCACATCGACTGCCACTGCTGGAAAGAACCGAGTGGTTGTGGAAAAATTGAGTTCTGCTGTTAGTTCTATAATGAGTTGGTTCGAATTTTCTGAAATAATTTTTGAACAATTTTTTCCACTAAAGTTATTTCATGTATAAGTGCTTACGGTTCAAATTCTTAGCGTTAAAAATTATACGATAAGTCCATATACCGTATACGGGTACACCGGTATAGAGGCTGTTTTGAGACAAACGTCTTGTAAATTTTTTATACCTCAAATTATTAAAGGCCCGTAAGTAAACCCCTTTTTATCTAGCCTGTTTTAGGCTGCAACTTATGTTTCAAGCTTATATCTTTTTTCGATATTATACAGGGTGATGTAATATACTGTAGTAGATAATAAGCCGTTTTTGGTTCGCGAGTGCGCTGAGCGAATATAAGTCACCAAAAACGGCTTGGCATCTATATTACCTCACCCTGTATCTTAAGTTGCGTAAGATCACTCCTTATAACCCTCCTGGTTGACTTGGTGTTGAAGATGAGGATATAGCAGGAGCTGTAGAAGACGCAGTGGACCGTTCTGTAGTACTTTCAGGAATAATCTCAGTCACCGAGACTTGAATTCTTGAGGTTGTTGTCGTTGATGATGTCGTTCTCACATTTTCTGATGTTGTTGCGATTGGCGTTGAGGTTGTGGTCATCTGTGTTGTGGTTGGTAAAATGACCGGATACGTTCTCGTTGTTGCATCTGAAGTATATAGGATCTACCGATCTGTAGGAGTAATTACTGCATAAATACACTTAGACCGATTCATCAGATAATAAATATATACATGGATTATTTAAAACGGTTTTTTTCTATACCAAATCTAACGGTGAAAATATTTTGAACAACTACTAGATTTTTAATGATTTAACAATTATGCAATCAAAGCCGGTTTATGCAAATTTCCTAAAACTATAAATTGCCTTCTACATTAGCTTTTTAAACCGCTAAACGTTTTATTACCCTTAAAGTTTCAAAATTTTTGAAGGTCATTACTTAATGGAGCAATTAATATGAGTTTCATTTATACCATTTCTATCAAAATTTGATATTGAACGAAAAAACGTTGTTAAACATACCAGTAATCAAACTTCATCTCTAGGAAGTTAAACATACATACCGGAATTCTGGCAAGCCGAAAACGACAACAAATGGACAAGCCAAATAGAAACTAAACTGCGGTAGGAACTTCTGCAAAAAATCTCTTTTTCGTTACCGGTCATGTTATAAATAAAAATAATAATTTGCGTTAAAAATGCTTGAACAAAAATGGCAGCGATGAAGTATAGTCATTTCCCGCGAAACCTGTGTTTTAGCTTTTATTGCATTTATATTTTATGGCTCAAAATAATCATCATGAAACGCACGCCGAAACTGGAGAACAATAGATTTCATCACCATCCTGTTATTTGGGCCCGTCATAAAATTAGTGCAGTCATTTGATTACAATGTATACTACTACCTAATGAATGCATATTTATGATGTACACTCCGGTAAACGAAATTCCCTGAGTTAATTTGTAAACAAATTACATACTACTGTAGTATCTGGAAAATTAGATTTATTGAAAAACAGTAATAAAAATAATGCCAAGTGCTATGCTTAATATGTGTATTTGCAAACGGTCTTTTTCCGCGAAACTTCTTTGAGCATCTTTGTTGTTACAGTCGTCACCTTCGCAAAGCTCAAAAAGGTCGAACTTTTCGTGGGATGTTAAAAAGGCGTTACTTGGAAAGTCGATGCTACTATTTGCAGAGGTCGGACGTATTTTAGCTCTTCTAACCAAAACGCCATTTTAAAAGCAAGTCGTGATCACCCCAAATTGATAAAATTGAAGTTATGACTCATAACTTACATTTAACAATGTTTTCCGACCTCTGACTGTGTGTATTTGTATCGCAATAACGTTCGATAAAAGCTTGTTGTTCCACGCCCTTAACAATTATGGCTTGCCGTTGAACAGTGCAAATTCCAGAAAGGCCACCGTCGTTACGGGGTCCTGCCACACACGGTCTGTCATCATTATTTTCAGGAGTAAAATTAAGGTTCTCAATTTTCTTTCATTTAATAAGATACAGTCCTTACTCTCAACACGGACGATTTCTTCCAATACGGCCGTTTTTTGTGAAAGAAATGCCCCCGAAACTGTCAAAAACGTCCGGATTGTAAGTACGTATTTGTAAGTATTGTACTAAAAATTTACCATCAAAATCACGTTGATTCGTAAAGAAAAAACCAACGATTTCGAACCCTGACTAAGACAGGTACTGTTTCCTTTTGCCACCACATTTTCGTCATTCAATCGAGTTTGAAAATATTCACATTGTGGGCAAGGGTTTGTTGAGGATGTAAAGTCGGGCTCACAGTTTTTTCATTTATGATTTTGTTTTCTCATGATACTATTTTGGTTTCGATTAGGTGAGTTCTATTTTGATCATAGTCCTTCAAAAATGTTTTACTCGCAACTGAACAACCAGATGAAAAAATTATAGATTTATTTTTCCGAGTTAATAATGCAAGCAGATGCGTAGTTAACACATACGCATTTACTATACGGTAGAACTATTAGGTAGAACTACCGTTTACTATACGGTAGAAAGCAACGTATAAAACGGTATAAAACGTTTACTATACGGTATACCGTTTACTATACGGTATAGTAATTTGATAACGCTCTTTGATTTTTTCTGGGTACTTCAACACAATACGGTATACTGTTATTTGGTAGGTAATACCTACTACTGGTCTGGTTAAAAAAATTCACCGACCAAATGTAGCTCGTAGGTCTAAAACACTTCTCGCTGGTATCTATTCTACAACCCGCGTCGAGCTCGGTGACAAATTGACTACCAACACCGGTCGGTATAGTAGTCTAAATGTTTATGTATGTAAACTCAACAAAAAATGATGCATGAAAATGACATATAGTGAATATGGCATACAGTCTAATAATTTAAATCGAAAATTGAAAAAACTGACCTCAGGAGCGGGCATGGCAAATTCCTATAAAATAAGTAATTGTCAACTAGTAATTGATATACTATACGCATAGAGATGGGACGAATTTAGTCGGTGCCATATGTACTATTATAGAACACACTATATGTCAGAGGTCTAAAATCCAAATAAACATATATAATAGTGTTTGCAGAGTCCATATCCTATTGTCACCGTGATTGTTAAAAATAGTTAATTGTTACAAATGATTCGGTTCGACCGTTACATCAACGTTTTATAAGTATGAGATCATATCATATCATTCATATGACAAACCGTTGAGCATGAGCTGACGTTACTGCCGCAACCGTACACAAACTCGTCCATTTCTGCTACACCTCTATAATCCCACAGTGTAGTTCCACGAAAGACTGGCCATCTCCATCGCACGAGAAAATATATGCTGACAGTATATGGGTCTTTGCCTTCTTGGGTAATTACTTCGGTCATTCGACCTTCTGATGTGACACACACAAATTGACCATCTAAACCCCATGGAATTCCATTATAATCCGTATCGGAAGCATTAAAATATTTCGAGGCCACTCTTTTACCATATGGATTAAATAAAATAAAGATCAAAATGGGCAATAAACCTATAATACCTGGGGCGATTCTATATTTCACCCCTTAAGGACAAGTTTGACCTGGTGTTTATGAGCTTTATATGTCAGAAAAGTGCTCTAAACGGGCGTGTTGTAAAATTAATTTACTTGGACTTCTGTGTAAAATACTGTAATAGACTATTACTAATACTCCTTAAACAAAATGATTGGTTTGACACGTACATAACTCAGACGACAAACCCTCACAAGGCTGTGAAGTTGGGCTAAAACGAAATCTGAAAACCTATCTAGTTTTTCAATTATTATAATATTGAGTTGTTTTTTTTCGAAAAAACTCTCCTTTAACAGTCATGCGCATCGAGTTTACTTTAACAGTCATGCGCATCTGGGGTAGCTAGCTACCCAATTTGCTCTAGCGCGCCAAACAATGAACTGATTTTTTTTATTATTATTTCATTTTGAAGCCCTGTTCTTCTTCTCTTACTGGGGTCATTTTCAACCTTAACCTCGTCCTGCACGGACCCAAACGTAAAAACAATTTTCTAAAAAAAATATTTTTCTTCCATATTAAAATCGTGAAAAAAATTTTGGATTTCAAATCTGTTGTCCGTTTTTTATTATCACAAACCGTTCTCTTTTTATTTAGAAATAAAGTGAAAATGGGTAGCTAGCTACCCAATATGCGCATGACTGTTAACCTTGTCCAAAAATCTGTTGACTTCGATTTTTGAAACAAGATTTTTAAAGTCTCGACTCAATTTCGATCTCTAAAATAAACAACTGTTCTCGTCGAAATAAACTTCTCCAGTATCCTCATTCTTAACATAGGCACATTCTATACATGATAATTGTTCATCAGAATAATTCGATGTTCCCACCGTTTTCCATCGCCGATTTAACCTTTAAGTATACATTTTTGGAAATTCTGATTTCTTCCCCACGTACCTATTAAAAATATTACTTCCGTAACACAAACTAAAACAGAACAAAACAACCTTCATTCAGTTTTTATTCTCAAGGATAAATACTATATTTTAAGAAAAAAATGATGATTTGAAACATTTCATTGCGCGTCAAACATGAATTTGGTTAAGCTCATAAAAAGTTATATCAGTTTATACAATTTGTATCTAATGTGTTGAAAATACACAATCCTAAATCAGAGTATTCTACCAATTTATCGTCATATTTTTGGCAACGAGTTTCTCCAATGGGTATCTAGGAGATACTTAACGTTAATTATATACTTCCAAAATGGAAGGTTTTATTTGGGGTCAATGATCCCTTCAATAGTATTGATCGTCCATAGCCTATGGTTAGGGAGGAAACCGGGAAATTTTCGTCTAAAATCAAGTACATTTGTGGATGCGAGAAGTTGACACTTTCAAAAACCGTCAAGTTCTCGCACTACCGTCAAGTTCTCACAACATTTTTGTCAACCATTTGTAATTTTGTTTTTCATTTATCACTATGAAAATTGCAAAACTTAATTTTGACGCAACGAGATGATTTTCTCAACAAATCCAACAGAATACGATGATTAAGTTTACTTTTGTTTTGATTTCATTTTTTAAATATTTTTTTGTCTCCGTCAAGTTCTTGCACGAATTTTATCAAAAATTTACGACCAAATTTACCAAAAAGTGTCAAGTTCTCACAAATTTTCCGAAAATGCTACGTTTTTAGTGCGAAATTTTTCGAAAAACCGTCAAGTTGTCTAAATTGACGACCATTTTCTAAAAAGCGTCAAGTTCTCGCAACATCGTCAAGTTCTCGCATCCACAACTGTATCTCACTTTTACCGAGAAGTAAGCGGACCTATAGACTATACAGAATATTCAGCCTCAACGGGTACGCGTTTATAGAGTTTTATGTAGTAAAAAAAACTCTGGCGCGTCCGAAGAAGTGATTTACCTCATAAATTGTCCGATATAACGTTTCGCCGGTAATCACCGAAACTATTCGTTTTGGGGGACCGTACGTTTTGTTAAGGTCGGGGCTAAAGTTATGTCGACTAAAGAAATGTCGACATCGGAGGTCCCTGGTTTTAAACTAACCGAAAAAGGTAATTCAATTGGCGTATGGTCTACATGGGGTGTACAATTGCCAATTTGCTAATTAATAACTCGAATTGATTCACATCTTCCCATGAACAGAACCTCTCACTCCCGAGATCACGTTTTCAATTATCCCAAATAAGTAAACTATAATACTATTGAAAATGGGTTACGTCATAGACGTACAGGATAACACTATTTTTCAATCATAGATCTGATATTGCAGATAAGCTTCAACCAAAGATATGATATCTTCTAATCAGACAACATCGTTTAGCCAGACATGATAGTCTGAAACTCCGTGACGAACATCCAGTCTGTAACTATTACAGACTGTATTTTACAGTGATAATACAGGAACCTTAAGATTTGTTTAGAGCTTTAAGGGCGGGTCACACCTTTTGCTCAGAAACTTAAGGACGGGTCAGTACAGTTAACTATTTAATAACTAATAATTAATAGAACTGAAACAGAAAATAGTATTTTGGCCACATGTTTTATCTATTTTATCGATTGTTAAACATTTTCCTACAATTGTGAAGTACAAAATCTTCCTTAAATTCAAAATAGCTATTAGTAATTAGCCTATTACCTTTCCAATATCAAGGAATCTTCATTTTTGGTTAATTGGCCGGAGCAAGCTTGTCAAGGAGGTAGCATAGGATTGTTACCAATCAGACGCGTAGGTTAGATCATACAGCTTAAATTAAATCCATATTATATGGAAACTAAGTAGATATGGTAGAAGTGGGCAAATCGAAAAACAAACTGTTATGGACAAGTTGTACCGCCAAGTTGTAGTTTGGTGGACTTCTACATCGTCCAATTTTCCTTACATATTCTCGGTTTATTAGAAAAACATTTCTGAGCAAAATTTTCTGATCATTATTCTGCAGAATAAAACAAATTCTGAGCAATCTAGAATGATTCTAACTTTTGAAAAAAAGCTCATATGACCGTTCGCATAGGTTAAAAAGGGTTTTGAAAAAACAGCTAGCTGCAGCTCTTAATTTTTACTTTGGGTTTGTATTGTAAACTTTATACGGACTAAACCTTTGATCTACTCAATCTGACAAGTCTGCAAATGAACTCGCAGCAAAATAAAATAGACTTTACCTCTGTACGTTAAAATGTATTTTCCAAATATGAACTTGTTTAAGCGTGTCCATGTGGACTCTTAATTTACGATGAATGTTTTCCTAAAATGTCAGTAAAACCTATAGTAACCTAAAGGAACCGTAAAAATAATACGCTAAAATTCTTATAAAGTATAATTATGAATTTAAGCCTATAGCTTTTACGGTTCCTTTAGGTGTCCATGTTACACCAACTTTCATATTGGGTCAACATATGTTTATAAAGTACGTTTACCATACAGATCGATGCAAGCTTTAAAGGGGGGGGGGTTGCGGTTATCTTGCGGAATCATTTTTATAATCGATAGATTACTGGACAAGAGGTGTATTGTATTATGGTGAGTTTCAAACACGCATATTGACTTTTAGACCAAACTTTATCGAAAAAGGCTTGTTAGACACTTTATCGTCCCGAAAAAACATTGCTCAGCCCAGGGCTCGGCACAATTGGCTCGCTCGGAGCCAAAAATTACAATTTTTAATTGTAGCGAGCCAAGCCGAACCAAGCCAAGGAAATTTTCAGAAGGCCGGAGCCACACTGAGCCGAGCCAAGGAAATTTTCAGGGGGCCCAAGCCAAGGAAATTTTTTGAGAGCCCGAGCTAAAAAAAAAATTTCTCCGCTCAAATGCCGAGCCGAGCCAAAAAATAGCCAATTGTGCCGAGCCCTGGCTCAGCCTGTACAGGGCTCGGCACGCGGCTCACATAAGCCATGGCTTACCTTGGCTTAGTCACTTTTTTTGACTTAGGTGAGCTAAGCCAAGTTAAATTATTTTCTTAATGGCTTATACTAAGCCAAAATATTTGCCGAGTTTGCCGAGCCCTGACTATGTACATAATGTACTTCAATTTGAATTCAATTGAAGTTCATGACCGAGTTAACATCATGGCGGGATTTGCTGTAACACTCTAGGGCAAACAAAGTTGTTAATAGGCCACCCAATTTTTTATTCAAAAATAGAATATTTCAATATTAATATGTGTTATTTGTGGAAAAAAAATCTCACACACGTTCTCAGATATTACATAATATGTATACTTGATTAGAGCATATACACAGTTTACCATTTTTTTAACATTATCTTCTATTTTTTTTTGTAATCGAAAAAAAGTAAAAAACAGAGAAAATAACCGTCAAAAATAATGAGATAATAACTGAAGAAAAAATGACTGAATGAGTAAGCAACATCGCACCATTTCACTTTAACCAATGGGCGACACGCATGGCCAGCCCCGTGACTTGATTGGTGCATCAGTAATGGGACTCGTTTTCTCCACGTTTTCTGCAGATTCGACCGAGTTTGGGAAATCGTCGACATCTATTTTATATATTTTTTTTTCTCTTTCTGACACATTCTTTTTTTTTGACACAAATATTTTTTGTTAAAATTTTCTTCAAGTAGCGGTCAGCCGTCATGCCGCTCTTTTGCAATTTTTCGGATATTGAGATATGTGCTAGAGCACCGGATTCAGAGTTTCAACTGAAGAAGATCAAGTTAGCCGATGTCAGTCCCCGTCGGTTTTACCGGAGCTCCGTAAGTAATTTGAGAGTTAAAGGTTAAGGGCGAGTTTTTCGTATTGTTGACAAGCAATCCAATAATACCAAACTGAAAAGTGCGTGAATTTAAGATTATGTTACGTTCGGATTTCCAAAATAGGCCTCTACACTGTAGAGTCTACACTGTAGACTCTACTGTAGACTCTACAGGGTAGAACACAGAGTACACTAGGCTGCCCAAAAACTTTATCAGTTAACAAAATGTGGTCAACCAAAAAATTTTTCTGATTTTGGGTATGGTTTGTGGTACTCATATTCCTGAACTTGTTGAAACCGAAAGGTTGAAAATAATGTTTTTTTTTCAATTCAAATCATAAAAAATCTAGAATACTTGAGCTGATTTTTTTTTTTTTGAAAAAATAAGCGGCTCAGATTTTTTCAAATTTGCGTTGATAACAGCAATCAAAAGTGAACTTCGGAGTTTATTACAGGAGAACGATGATAAATATCAAACATAAGGCTTTGACGAGTTGAAATCGCCGTTCGTGTAGAAAACTTTTTTTTTTGCAATAAAGTAGATTTCATCATATTTCCAGAATTTTCGGATTTCATTTCAAATTGAATTCTGAGATTTCTATATCTAATTTTTATCATTATTTTTATATCCTTATTTTTCTAGGACTCCCGAAGATTTCATGATATTTAATGAATAGTATTGCCAATACTGTATTGGTATTCAATGAACAGGGGACTCATAAGGCGACATTTTCCGAATCTTGGGCCGTTTTAAATTATCATTTTATTTGTATACAAACGGTAGTAAACAAACGCATCAACACTGCTGCACGATAAGGTTATCTTTTGATGTGAACTTCGTTGACCTCGATTTTATGACGTGCTAAACGTATTAAAATAATATAGATAATCGCGGATTCCGAACGTCCCTTACTGTTGATTACATCCCTAAACAATGGATCTGACAGGTCCTAAACCACAAAATGAAGTTTTTTAAGAGTTGATCTTTAGAAAAAGTGGTTGAATAAGATGTAAAATCCAAGAATGGTGAGTATCACTTTATTTTGTTATGAATACTGTTAATGATGATTTATGAACAGAAGTGTTAATTTTCTTCTGACTTTGTCTCTAGAAATAAGTCCTGCCCTAATTAACGAATGAACTTGAAATATATACTGGGGTCAAATTGACCAAACCAGTTAATAATAATTTCGCAAGACTATTAAATAGTTGTATTTAATAGTGTTTTTGCTTACGATTGCTTGTTAATTTCAAATGTAAATTCATAACAGGTTAGGCTGAGCACTGCTCAGTGAGCAGGTACCGGCCCGGTACTACCGGGGCATCGCACAGAAAAAATTTTTGGTCTAGAAAGCAAAAAAAGTTTTTGCTCTAAAAAGCTAGAAAACGTGTTCCACCGAAAAAACATGAAAACGTTTCTAGCCGAAAAAAGAAAAAAAAAGTTTTTTGACGAATATTCGAAAATTCGGTAAGGTATACACTGTATACTATACAGGGAAATAGATAAGGTCAGACATTTGTTCCACTGTAATTTTAAATAAGGTTTAAGGCAGTATGATCAGTTTGCACAAACACCTCGGTTTTCAAGGAAAAACAGAGCATATGTATTTTATAAATTAAACACAGTTGTTCTATAGCTTTATTATATAATAATACTATATATACTATGTTGTCTATAAAATACATATAGACTATATGATATAGTCTATAGACCATAGACTAGTATACACTGTATTTTTTTTAGTTGCCATTTTTTGCGCTGTAAAGAATGCTGTCAAATATGCTTTTAGATGATTTCTAGCTAAAACAATCCCTTAACATTTTTATTCTACACAAATTTCGTTGTTAGAAGTTATAACTTAGAACTTCGTTTGATTCGAGCTAGCTATACGATATATTGTAGGCTATGCAAAGTCGGTCAGTATGTCTATGCCGCATAGACTATGCGTCATGAGTCTTATGTTGCTCAGAAAAAATCATATACCTATAATCGATTTTTACTGAGATAAGCAAAAGTGCTTTCAAAGTCATTTATCTACAGATTATTATGTTTACTCTTAAAGAGATAATTACCTGCCATTTTACCAAATATGAACATTATATCATGGCCAAATTTATTTTGAAAAACTCGCAAATCAGTACAATTGAGAAGATCGTACGTTTGCGGAAATCAAATGATTACTTTTGGAAAATATGAGAAAATCCGTATACGTCTTATTCCCTTTTTCTACAGTAATCAATGACCCTTTCTCAATAGTTGTTCCTTCAGTCCACCCCATTTTTAGTATTCATTTAAAATTCATAACACCCCTTTCCGATGAATATGGGTCGAAATGAAAAGCTTGACAAAAAGTGACCAGTAATCGAATTAACAAAAATGGATTTTGAAGTTTGACTAATGTACGAACGAATTTTCACAAATGTTGTAAAAAGTGTATTTTTCTCGCTGCGATTGGTCAATGGCCTAACTTTTTTTTGTTACGTCATTTCGACCCATATTCATCATAAAGGAGTGTTATTTAACATCGCAGTAAATCGCCTATTTTCAATATTAGTATTTCAATATANTCCCTTTTTCTACAGTAATCAATGACCCTTTCTCAATAGTTGTTCCTTCAGTCCACCCCATTTTTAGTATTCATTTAAAATTCATAACACCCCTTTCCGAATATGGGTCGAAATGAAAAGCTTGACAAAAAGTGACCAGTAATCGAATTAACAAAAATGGATTTTGAAGTTTGACTAATGTACGAACGAATTTTCACAAATGTTGTAAAAAGTGTATTTTTCTCGCTGCGATTGGTCAATGGCCTAACTTTTTTTTGTTACGTCATTTCGACCCATATTCATCATAAAGGAGTGTTATTTAACATCGCAGTAAATCGCCTATTTTCAATATTAGTATTTCAATATAAGATGTCTAAAGGGCATCAAACCTCAGAATATATCTTGTCTATAGGATCAGAGCGTGCGATGCGGGCCGTTTGATTGACGAAGGGGCAAGGCCGTTTTCAGACACCATTGTACGTTCCAATCTATATAATATTAGCAAAATTCGGCTAAAGCAAATACTAAGAACAAAGCCCGATGAATAACGTCAACGTTTTCGCTATTGTTTGGTTTTTCTGAATATTCGATTTTATTATGACAGAAATGGCGTTTTCTAAGTACAGTTACTATTCGTGCAAACATTACAAATTGAACAGAAAACGAAAATTTATATTCTAGCTTGAACCAATTGTGTTAATACGAATAATGTAGTCATTGTTTTTTCGGAAACACCTTTTATAGGATTGCATATTTAAGGGCACCGTCTGAATTGGTATATTTTCTTTTGTGGCGAACGGGTAATCTGACGATTTTTTTTCCCTTTTTACCAAAAACTTCGGCGGATTAACCTTTCGCCACAAAAGAAAATATACCTGAATCAGGTCACCTGATTCAGACGGTGCCTATAAAAGGATATGCTTATGAATTTGAATATCATCTGATATTGATAATTCTAATGAAGATTACAGTGATAAAATTGTTTTTCCTATAAACATTTTCCAAACGAAAACGGCGGCAAATATAAAAAAAGTTATTAACGTTGATATATAATTGTGAAATACGTTTTTATAGCTGCGTAAAACACCCGTTAATCCCACGTCGACATGTTACATATCATTAAATAGAAAGCCGTATAATACTTATTTGCTAGTCTGATTTATTTGACGAGAAATACGCTTATTATTAATTAATATTTAATAGTACTTCGCTTGTTCGTTTATTTGAGCACGGGCGAAATTTCCTGTGCATTTTTGGAACCATTAGTGATTGTTTATATTAATTAGAACTATTCGAAACTAATTACGTTTTGTGCACAAATAAACACAGGAAGTTAAAGACAACTTAGACCCAAGGTCATACGGTATAACGTATACCTAGTTAATTATGTAAATTATACGCAGATTTTTAGTACACTTTAGCTCAGCAATGCAATTGGCTAAGATTGATAATATGGCCCGACAAAAATGATGGAAAATAAAATCGTCTTTTGTCGAAAAGTATTTTTGAGTTTTCCCCGAAAAACGACTGTTAGAAACTTTTTAGACTAAAGGAACATGTTACACTAAAGGGGCCGAAACGTGACCATGATAACTGACTTCAAAGTTTTTCCTTTCTACGTGATCTATGTGGCTAGAATAATATTAAAAGCTGGTGATTTCTGCTAAATTATATTTGATTCCTTAATTGTTTTCAATGACCGAGTTTAATTGCTCAAAAATAATCGCTTATTATGTTCCCTGAAAAAATAGTATGTACAATGACATAAAGCTCGGACACGATGAAAGTGGGATACAAAGGAATCGCAGTACTGCAATGAGCTTTTTGCCCCTGTGGCCAATCGAGAGATTCGCATTGGGCCAATAAGCTTTTTTATCCCGCTTTCATAGTGTCCGAGTGTTATTTAGACATGTAGTAATCCTTGTTCTTTTTTAGCTTTTTCCGTCGCAACTTCTGTATTGCGTTTATCGAGGACTCCTCGCCGCGTACTTTATTGCATGGTTTGTCGCACAAGTGGTAACCAAACAGATTGCCGGTAAGTGTATTTGAACTTTACACTAACGCTGACATTTTGATCTTAAATTCAAGTCTAACATATTTTGTATTAAAGGCGAGAACCCAAAACACTTCATCTTCCTTACAACATGGGCGGAAACAACGCTGAATCTGCACTTAATTGCCTCCTTCTTCACTTGCCTCTATGGCTATATTTACGGTAATTAAAATTATCATATTTATGTTAAATTATTCAATAAGCAAAGAGAGTCAGTATAATAATTTGCAGTCCGCATGGGCTGTCTACTTGTTAGGCATTGGCGCGCTTTGTGGAACTATTCACGAACATTATTAGGGACCCAATTAATAATCGATTTATTTTAACGGTCAACAAATGCTTGACGACTTGAAATCGCCGTTCGTGTAGGTGTAAAAAATAAATGACTGGAATTATAAACATTGGAGTAATAGTAATTTTATTATTCAAAAGATGTATTGATGTGTCTCTGAGGCTTTCTGTTTGTTTTCGGCGGTTTTGATTGGCCCAAGCAGCGCTGAGGGATGTGTTCACCTTAGGTCAATTGCATTGCTTGATATTTGATACCGAACATGACCTTTTGTAATTTCTGTCATTTATTTTTTTAAAACCTACACGCACGGCGATTTCAACTCGTCAAGGCCTTATTTCGTGAAATGGCTCCATTTCGATCTGTTGCTGAAACTTGTCGCCATAATAATCTATTTATTTCTAGAATTCGGTGAGGATAGTGAGAAGTCGACTCCGTCCAGCTCCGAAATCAATCTCGGCGGGGAGTCAGCAAAGGTGCTTCTCCCGTCGCGGCCTGCCGAACCCGAGCTGCGTTGGTTTCATAAGTTATCATGGGTTCTTTACACATTTTCCATAGACGTTGGCATGGCCGTCACCATTGCATGTTGGGNGTTTAAAATAAAAAAAGAAAGTCGAATTTTGCATACTGGTTAAATTTTTAACGTTGGCCGATTTTTTCAAAATTTATACTGTTGGAATCAGAAAAAAAAATTACGTATTTTTTGTATTAACAAGTTATGTATAACTCCATATTTACGGAAATAATTTTTCCGGTGGGGCTAGACTACCTTTCTCTATTTCAGCAGTCTCAGTAGCGCCCAAAAACTCTTCGTTTTCTTTTTCGTTTTTTTTTCTTTACAGCGCGAGCGAGAATATTACTAGTTAAAATGGAATCAATCCCTATATTTACGGTAATTAAAATTATCATATTTATGTTAAATTATTCAATAAGCAAAGAGAGTCAGTATAATAATATGCAGTCCGCAGGGGCTGTCTACTTGTTAGGCATCGGCGCTCTTTGTGGAACTCTTGACGAACATTATTAGGGACCCAATTAATAATCGGTTTATTTTAACGGTCAACAAATCCTTGACGACGTGAAATCGCCCTTCGTGTAGGTTTAAAAAATAAATTACCGGAATTATAAACATTGGAGTAATAGTAATCTTATTATCAAAAGATGTATTAATGTGTCTGAGGTTTTTTGTCTGTTTTCGGCGGTTTTGATTGGCCCCAAGCAGCGCTGAGGGATGTGTTCACGTTAGGCCAATTGCATTGCTTGATATTTGATACCGAACATGAGCTTTTTTATCTTGATTACTACACTGTTTATGTTCCAGTCATTAATTTCTGTCCTTTATTTTTTAAAACCTACACGAACGGGGATTTCAACTCGTCAAGGCCTTATTTCGTGAACTGGCTCCATTTCGATCTGTTGCTGAAACTTGTCGCCGTACTAATATATTTATTTCTAGAATTCGGCGAGGATAGTGAGAAGTCGACTCCGTCCAGCTCCGAAATAAATCTCGGCGGGGAGTCAGCAAAGGTGCTTCTCCCGTCGCGGCCTGCCGAACCCGAGCTGCGTTGGTTTCATAAGTTATCATGGGTTCTTTACACATTTTCCATAGACGTTGGCATGGCCGTCACCATTGCATTTTGGGCACTTTTGCGGACCGAATTCGATGCCTTTAGCTGGCACTGTCATTTGGTCAATTCCGTTTGTCTGCTCTTGGACTTGATCGTCTCTGATACCCCGATTCGCATTCTTCACTTTTCATGGACGATTATTTGGGGCTTGACGTACATTTCGTTTACATATCTTCTTTACAAGGAAACGCCATTTAAATTCGTTTATGAAGGCGTATTGGACTGGGGTGATTGTAAGTATTTATTATTATCATTCATGATTTGCTTCAACTTATTTGACCGTGTCATCTTTTTCCGTTAATCCCTATTTCACAATTGTATGATTATTAAGGTGTACAACTAGCCAAGCCAAAAATAATGTACAATTGTACCAGTTAACGGTTCCTGTAAAACTTTTTTTATTTTTATAAGTGAAGTTGAGTTAGTTTATTGTCAATGATAATTGTCTTTAAGCGGGTTCGGTGGAGTGCACGTGTTAACTTATGTGACTTTTTAGTATCATTACTGTAGTTTTAGGGGCATCATAATTGGTCAAATAGTAAAACAAATGCGAGATCTTGGGCCGTCCTGGATTTGACCAATTATGGTGTCCCTAAAACTACAGTAATGAAACGAAGAGGTCATATAAGTTAACACGTGCACTCTACGGAACCCGCTTGAAGACAATTATCATTGAGAATTAACTAACTCAAGTTCACTTATAAAAAGCGATGGCCCATCCTTATAAACTCAAATTTCCATTAATTATATTTTTGGTCTCTAAATAATTTGAGGGATTGTATTCAATTGTACAAACGATATTGAAACATCCAATATATGTAGCCGATATAGATGTAACATGAATTCTTTCGAAAGCGATGAGACCCAATAGGTTGGATATAGTCCAGATTTCATTATAAGAGCTTTTATCAATAACCAATGTTCAGTAAATGTTTATTGGTCGCCTTATTCCTTTTCAACCACGACAAGCTTATTGCTTTTTATTGATCTATTAATATTAGCAGTTTATTATATTGTGAGGGCTTACATAAATTATCGTGAGGAAAGTATATTTATTGGCGTCGATTTCAAAACATCGGAAAATATGTTAAAATTCGGACATAACTTTAAAAAGGGACGGTATAGTTTTTTTGTCATTTTTACATGTAATGTTTCTGGTTATTGATGTTCTGGTTAAAACATAAAACCGAACTTACATGTATATTTTGTTCGCTTAAAATGGTCAAAAAGGCGTTTAGTAATGGACCCCTACGGATTATATGCCACTCGGGACCCTAGGGAGTTAAGATCTGCTGGCATCTGTGTTAGCCTATAAATATAAATATAGACCTTTCCTAACATATAAACTCCTTGATTCGAAATGCTAGATATATCATAAAGTGACCTACATTTTCAAATATGTATACTTAACGGTAGATTTATGTTTGTCGTTTCTCTTCTGTATTTTTATTTGAGTCGAAATCAAAATAACCGATTTTGCTGAGTCCTCCCAATTTAATGATACGAAGGAAATTTGTCAAAGGCTATTACTATCGGTCATGTCTTTGTTTAGGACGATTTGCAAGCGTGCTTTTTATAGCACGAAAATAAAAACATTTTTAGTGATTTTAATATAAATCTAAGCAGTTCAGTATTTAATGCTTCGAAAAGTTCCAGTTTTAAAATTCACTGCTTACATTTATATTAAAATCACTAAAAATGTTTTTATTGTCGTGCTCTAAAAAAGCACGCTTGCAAATCGTCCTAAACAACGACATGACCGATAGTAATAGCCTTTGACAAATTT
>SCLG01000208.1:278591-290449 GCA_004367875.1 Oikopleura albicans
GAGTAGCCTATTACCGCATTCGATTTGGAATCTATTATATTATCGTATTTTACATTATCATGAAATGACGAAGTAGCTAGGATATAGATACAAGTACTTGTAAATATGATATATAAAATATATGTGTTTCATCTCTTTGAACCGTACCATATAAGTGTGTAACAAGTACGTCGGCGTTACAACAAACATAAAATAGAGAAAATTTAATTCAATTCGAGACTCATTCTGTGTTACTTACTGGAAAGATGAACAATCGAGATGATATTCAGTTAAATGAAGTTAATTCTGTAGTACGAAAAGAAAATGGCCATAATGCGGCCCCGTTTACACGAAAAGTAAGTTTTTTACACGGACTAAATAATTTCAATTTTTTTTTAAATGACTGGTGTGAATCACACCGTGTGATCATTTAGTTGATCCTTAGTTGTGGTCACTGTCTTTTGAAATTCAAAGTATGTTAACTCCTGCGCTCCCGACGGTGCCATATGGCACTGTTTTCGTTTATTTCGCTAACAGCCAAAAATCGGTGAGAGCTATCCCCAATCGGGTTTTTGTATTCGTTTGGTTGACCGATTACGGTTAATTTTTTGTCAATATCAATTTCCGGTTAACCGGAAATGGTCAGCAGGATACCGATTTTAAACTTTTGTGGCTCCTATTATTCGCAAAATTACCACCAACATTAATTTGACTACTGAAAATTCGATTTTGTTGTTAACCGGAAATAGGCGTTCTATATGATGGGTTTCCACACTTAATCTATAGCTCACTTGACCAAAATATTCGGAGACAATAAGAAACGTCATTCTAAGGTATTACCATCATACTGAGAATAAAATAATACTGAGGCAGAGTCAGAAATATAACTTATATGGGTATGTTTCAAAAACAGTGCCATATGTCGGGAGCGCCACAGAATATTAAAAATGGGAGCGCAGGCGTTACAGTAACGATAAGTCTTATCGCAAAAGTTTAATAAACTTCAATAAAATATGGTCCCAGTTGTATACCATTCTGTATGTCACAGTAGTGTGTGATTTATTACGTAACTTCTTATCAAATCTAGAGAAACCCCGCTTGGACTTATTTCTCGGCGCTACTTGTTCGAATAATGTTTGCTGTGCATGTATGCGTGTCCGTCTGGAGGGTGTCAGGAAAGTTTCATTGAAATGATTTTTATTCATTAAGGATGGGTAGATCGCATGGCTTATAAACTGGATTTCAAGGGAAACACAATAAAAATCTTCCACACTATGGACTTTATTAATTTTTACCTGGTTTCTCATATGAAAATATACTAAAGTTGAAATGATAATAATTTTCCGCACCATAAATAGGTCCGTGGAACTCCCCCACGTCGGGCTGAACTTGGGTAAACTCGAGATTTCCGCGAGGTACATGTATTTGTTCTACTGTGTTCATCCGATTGACATTTTTCCGAAAATGATCCAAATAATAATAATTTTTAAAGCGCTTTTTATCGAAGATCCAAAACTGAACTAATGTCAAAACAAATGAAAAAGAGGCAAATTTTGACCTTTCATGACATTGAAATTAAGTGAAGAAAAGATATCACAAATCGGTTCTTTGAATAACCTCTAAATTGCCGCAGAATTTTTTTATCTGGGCGCAAATCTCCCGACAATTTGGTCTATTTCATAGAGTCACTAAGAAATTATTTCGAAATCCAATAAAATTAGAGGGAATTGAGATTATTTTCTTGAGTTAGTAATAAAAATATCTATTTTTGTCATTTTTGTTGTACATATTTTACGAAGGAAACGTTCGTGTACTGGAGAACTTTATCGACGAGCAACATGAAATAAGCATTGCTTGATTGTATTCACCATAGAATGGGCGGCAAAGTGGGTAGCAACTAGCCTGCTAGCTATCAAAAAATAGTACCACAAAACTATCAGTTTTGACTCGCGTGAGCAACGCGTGATAATGAAAAATACCCTTTTTCTGTAATCTCGAAACATAATTTTTGTTCACAGCAATATGCGGCATATATTATATGCCACTTAGCGTGAAACTTCTGACGTGAACTTTTTATTATTTTTTTCTATCAAACTCGGATATCAAACTCGGATATCAAACTCGGAACAGAAACCGACGATAAATTCAATGGCTGGAAATGGAATACAGAAATATCGAATTATCAAATTCCATGGCCTCTTTTATTTGGCGGCGCNATTTGTCCAGCGGTAAGTTTCAGAGAAAATTAAGACACGATAGTACACGTTCATTAGATGGTAAGGCGCCCATTGTTAACAAACATGACATGCGCATGCATGCCAGAAGTTATTGTAAAATACCTTTTACACTATAAATTTAAATGGACTTTTCGGAAAAATACTCTCGAATTTACTGCGTATCAGTTTATTGGTTTGCTTAAAACCAAACCACCACCAAAAACCGCCTACAAGGTCGTGAACTTGACTGAAAATGAAATCCGATATCGTACCTTCTCGTAAAATTGTGACAGTATTGAGTCGATTTTTTCACAAAAAGGTTTGCTTTGACAAGGCACACAAAACTGTTGTCCTCGATTATTGAAAACTGATTCATAAAAAGAATATATAACATATGTATTTTATCTACCCATTTAGTTTTGAAGATTATGGCGAACGCATTGAATCAATAGTTCCAACAGTGCAATCACCAACCACACAATCTACCTCCACAAGAAAAAAACACATTAAAAAACTTATTGATAATATATTCGAGAAGGGTGACTCGCTGACCGAGTTGGCTAAAGCAGCGGAGACTTCCCAGTGGCTCCTAGGGTTACATCAGGTCTTATTGTTCTTTCTTGTCCTTGGAAGATGGTTTCTCCCTCGAGGGTCAAATACGATCAGGTTTGTAAACTGTTTTGTATCTATTTGAGCTAAAACGACGTTACCCCTCGTTTCACATGAATATCCGCTGGAAAAAGACATTTTTTGTTTTACTTAATTTCTAGATGGTTATTTCTAGAATAAAATAATGGAAAAACAGTGTTAGAGACAACCATCTAGAAATTAATTTTAAAAAATGCCTTTTTTCAGCGGATATTCATGTGAAACGACGGGTAGCATCGTTGTTATCTCTAGCTTGTGATGTGCGAGTGATTCGAGTTGATATTTTCAATCAAGTATAACCTAAAATTATATTTAATTGGGGTATTATATAATTTGGTGAATTCTCATGACGCACATGATATCACGAACATTATACTGTACATGTTATGGTTGGTGAGGTAATGAAGTGACAGGTTCGTTTCACTTCGTCTGTCACTTCGTTTTTTATCACTGTCACTTCGTTACCTCGCCAGCTGTTACTTCTAAATTATAACGTTACATATAACTCTGTTTCCTAATCAAAATCTTTTCTACTAGTCGCGATGCACTCTCTCAATTACTGTTGGTTTCTATCGCAACCGGTGCAGACATTCTAGAATTCGTTTCTGAAACCATCGAAGACCAGACGGAACAAACTTGCAATCCAATCTTGCGTTATACGATATGGGGTGTCTGGATTTGGAGTCTCCTTCAATTTGGCATTGTACTACAAGCATCGGCCACCGAGAACGAGTTTATGTGTTGTAATCGAATTTTGTCCAAACCGGATATTTGGGGGTTATCCATGACGCTGCTTCTCCAGGATATACCATTCTTTGCTGCTAGAATATTTTTCTTATTCAAACTGGGCATCCATAGCCAAATGATGTGGTTTTTTGGGAGTAAAAATTTGCTTGTTGTTGTGCTGCAAATTTATCGCCTACTCGTGTTGAGGGAGAGAGCGCTTGCAGTCTTTCTTGTTTTTATGACCGTTCTGATAACATTTTTAGCACTCTTTTTCGACAAATTATTAATATGAATAAAGAACAGTTGTATGTGCCATTAAAACCAAAAATATCAAAACATTTGTCTTGAAATAAGAAATCCGCGGGTTGATTGAACAAAATTAGAAGAAAACTATGTGTTTACCAGGGCTCGCAACATCCAGCCGTCAAGTAAACTGGCATATATTATGCGGAATTTCCGGTTATCAAATTAAGGAGGTCGAGGTGAGGCCTTGCGAGGCCAGTTCGTTATTTTTGTGAAATTTGACAAGTTCTGGTGTATAAATCGAATTTATAAATTTTGAGGAGGGGAAATAGCCCATAGCTAGGCGGATGGGCCATAGCCTATGGCCCATAGGCGTTGTTTATTGATTTGTCTTACTAGAGAATGTACTAAAATGGCTAAAATTTGCAACGAATTTCATTTGATTTATTTCTATTAATTAAAGACAAATATACCATCATGGTAATTATCATGTGCTAGTATAATAATTTATTATCCATGATTATCATGTACATTGCTTCAGTTCGTTGACCTAAAGGCAATCGGCGATAGCTCTTATCGCGTACCCTTACAAAGCCTTGAACTTGACAAAAATCGAAATTCATAAATACGATGAGTCTTGCAAGTTTTCAGATATTGTTTTTTTTGACGTAAAATGACAATTCAAGTAAACAATATTTATTGAAATTTATTCTATACATTCCGACGGAATTTCAGTCAAAACAGGTTTTTCAATGTACGGTGTGAATAGTCCATTAATACCAAACCATCCTTCTCTTACTTCTTCATTATCTTCATGAAGCTCGTCAGTTTGTTCAATTGCTTCAAGACAGTCATCCAAAACATAATTCGTCAAATGAAATCCAACAGCTACTCCGACACCTGCTGCAAAACCACTGACAACTCCGCGCCGTTTTCGAACCGGGACCAAAAAACTACTTGCGACTTCCCGATTTTCTCGGAAGCGATCGAGCCCCACGGAAAAGACGGTGGCGGCTAAGTTAATAAAAACCGAAACTTTCATTATTGATAAAAAATGCTTAATAATCTATTAAAAACTTAATTTAAAAAGCGTTATGAAGTTACCCACAAGAATTGACGCTTTTAAAGCCAGATGAATTCCTAGAAACAAATACATTGAATAATTCTGAAACTGGCCTGTCAGCTGGTTGATATAAATTCTAACATTGACGTCGTGAATTTCACGAATATGGAATTCATGCCGCAAGCTATGTCAAATCTCATGACTCATATAGAGTGATGAATTAAACAACCTTTGCCAGAATTGATGAATTTTCATACCATACATGTAGTGTTTGTGGAACAACTTGACCAACAGCATGGATATTTGTTATAACGTATAGAATACACCACCTAACCATTTGAATTAACACCTCAAATTGAGGATAGGTAGGCTGAGTTGATTACTAATAATATTTTCGTTTGTTTTATCAATTGATTGAGGTTTTACTACAATTACGAAGTACAAACAAATTCATTGTTCTGAAATTTCTGAAAAAAAATTCCCTTAAAGTCAAGTTTGTAAACAATGCGACCTACCTATCCTGTTAATTCAAATGGTTAAGTGGTGTATATGATATACTAGTAGTATTAAATTATATTATTTACTAAACCGATCAACATTGAATGGAGCTTTTTTGGCGTCTTGAATCTAAAACAACAAACATAGCCAAAGTGCTCGTCTAAATCCAAAAGTCGTCTGATCGAAATTTCGTGACCTTGAAATTTAGTGATCGAGAAACATTGTCAAGCAAAGTGTTTATTGAATAAAGTCTTCTGGTATATTTGTTCGTTAATTACCTCTTAGTTATAAACTGTTTTAAGCAGAAATTGAAAATGAACTTTATCTAACTCCCAGGAGATGGAAAATACGAATATGGCACTTACATAAGAATTTTATTTTTCCACATTGTCTCACTAACTTTTTAAGTTTTGTAATTTTGAAAAGTTGGAAAAATGAATAGGGACCATCAGAGCCGAATTAGATATATGCACCCCTTACTAAATTATCCGGTAGGTTGCCCCGTTTGTGCTGCTACACATGTACGTCATGATTGTTCCGTATTTTTTCACTATTCTAACCACGCCCTGCGCAGTTATTCAGCACACTGTCACTTCGCCGGCACTTTACGCAATTATATATCAACTTTCAGCGCATAATGATACTAGTGAAGCATGGAGCTTTTTAGGGCTATGCTGTATTAAAATCTATCATATTTTATTCAACGTTGAGTAAACGTAGCTACGCAGAGTGCATGCAGAATAGAAAGTTGAGCAGAGTTTTATACTGGAATACGGTCACGTGGTAACTGTTTACAGTTAGGTGTGACCTAGATTGATTAGTTCCAGATCTAATGGGTTGAATAGGGGAGCGGACAAGGTGGTCCCAACTTTAATGAGGTGACTTCACTAGTGTCCCTTTTTTGAGGAATTTTACAGAATAATTCAAGCACACGGTTTTTAGACGGCATATCTAAAAAATCGAATATTTTAAGAAGGGATAATCAGACATCTCGGTACACGATTATAGCACAAAGAACATAAAACATTTCAAAAAGGGAAAAGCCGACAAAAAGTAGTTGTATATCATTAAGAACCGATTTGTTCTTTGAGAGTTAAACAATTTATGACCTGGTTTTAAAAAGACCAAAGTTATATTTTTCGCAGAAGCATGAGAATTTGTCATACGGCTCATATGGCTATAAGTACTAACTCAAGCGTTGGATATGAAGAGTATATTAAATATATTTCGATTTGTGTAATATTCAGAGGGCTCTAAAAATGAAGTTACCGTTCTTTTTTATTACCGCAGCTTTAGCCGCATCAATTGAAACGCGTGTAGATGAAAATGGCCTAGGTAAATTTATAAATGAAAGTGACCCTAAACTGATATTCAACCGTGGACCTTTTTAAATTATGTTCAGTTTGCTGGTACAAATGTATTAAAAAAGGCGAGCAGGACGTGATGAAATGTGAAACATTGGATACCAATTTGGAAGGGCTCAAGTGTATGTTTGCCACTTTCGAAACCACTCTCTACTGTTTGAGCAATTGCGATATATAATTTCAGCTTTCCTTATTATATACAACTTATATAACTCATATAAAACTGAAAAAATAAAATTATGGTTTTTATTTGATTTTTTCAATGACCCCGAAACAGGTGATTTTTTAGATTATTACGACAGAAAATTATGCCCAAAAAACCGACAAGACAAACGTTTATGACAGATTTTTTTAACCACAGCAAATAAAAAATAATAAATTTGTCAAGGTCATTTTACTAGGGACGAAGACTGTACTTTAAGTGATATCGAAAGTCATTTCAAACACTTAAATAACTGATGTCCCCGAAACGGGTGGTCCCTGAAACGGGTGGTCCCCGAAACGGGTGGTTGTCCCCGAAACGGGTGTTTTTTTTTGTCAAAGAAAACCACCCGTTTCGGGGACGAGGACTGTAATGATAGAATGTTATATACAAAATAATAATTAACACCTGCGGTCCCGACAGTGCCATATGGCACTCTTTTAATTGATTTCGCTAATAGCTCGAAATCGATAAGAGTTAATCTGACATTACTAATCTCCAATCGCTTTTTTGTATTCGTTTTATGTGCTAATGGCGATTCTTTTCAGTGTCAAATTTCCGGTTAACCGGTTAATTGGCTGCCGATTCTATACTTTGGTACCACCTATTATCGGCAAACATATCACTTGCACAGTGAAAGTTACACTTACTCAACTAAAACGAATTCGAATTTGTCGTCCATTATTTCATACAATGCCGGGTTAACCGGGAATAAAATTATTTCGGTTCGAAAAAAAATATCGGAATTTCCAGGTTCGATTCCATTATATTTCATATTTGGAATTTCCAGCTTTGATTAACCCAAAAAACGGCCAAAACTGATAATTTCACAAATGTTACGATTGGATCTAAACAAACATTCTTATCGTATTCCTGCACTTAATTTAGGGCCACACAAAAAAACCAGGCGTATAAGGCGAACTTTAAAAAAAAACTAGATTCATCACTATTAGGGTCAGGTTGTTCTATATACACCAGATGTACCTTTATCTTGGGAAAGTTTGGGGCTAAAAGCATGGACCAAACAGTATAATCTATACAAGACAAAAATTTCCGTGTTTTCACTTTATTGGGGATTTTTTTTTTTGAAAAATAATTTTTGTACAGTTTAACTGTCTTTTGTGAAATTGTGATGAATAATTGAACATCAGGGCAGTTGAAAAACGTTTTAATCAATAACTGAAACGTTTATTTTTCAACATACGGTACGTTGAAACTTTATCCGAGGTTTTAAGAGACTGTAGACTACAGACTGTAGTTCATATTCTATGATATATTTTATTGAAAGATTTTACTTGTTCAAAATTGCACCGTGAACTTTCATAAAATGTTGCAAGATCAATAAAACTTATAGCATATAGACTATATGATTGAAAAATGGTACTCACTAATGGTGTGTTTGGCAAAAAGTTGGACATAACTTACGTCACATAAGTTAGTCTACTAGATTCCTCATATGATTTTCGTAAATTTTCAGTCGTGTGTTTTTTCGAGTAGAGGAAACAATCCCACCCATCTCTTTCGGAGATTGCTGAGGACGGCTAATGTTTGACCTTCCCAACAGAGCATAGGTTTCGACAACGTAATTTCGAAACAGTTCAACATTTTTTGCATATCGTATCGCCGAATTTGAAGTCGTGTGGTCCAATTTGGTTAATACATGTTTGAAGATTCTGACTCCACCTATATGTCCTGATTTTCGAAATCCAAAAACGCCCAAAACAAGCATGAAATGCTTGACAATTTTCATTATTGTTATAAATACTTGCAAGTTATACTTTGAATAATGAAAAATAGGAAAAATCGGTTCTTTTTATAAAAGTTTCGAGTCATGGTTGACTCACGCGGCGCGCCGGTGGATTTTATAGAAATATTAATGTATAATAAAATTGCTTCCGTTTTTCAATTCATACATTGATAAAATCGATATACATCGATAGCATCTACACAGTAGTATATTCTACTGGTATGTCTTAAGCTGGGTTCTATTTAAAATATTCACTGACTGTACGTTACATCAGAGTTGTCTTAGAGTTCATTCATTATGACTAGAGCATTACCGGCACTAAAGGGGCCCCTTAGAGGGCCGCCCGTACCACTGTTTTAGTTGCGCTGCATAATAAGTAGATAATTTGACAACGTTCAAATTACCCACCTGGGTAAATGCAGGTGCAGGTACTTTTATCTCCTGCGTCGTTATGATCTGCGACTTAAAACTTGTAAAAATTGATTGAAATTACTGTTTTACTCTTGAACTCAATCATAAAGTCTTTCAAGTTTACTACAATGAACTAAAGTGAACAGAAATAGAAATGATCTTGATACATAAATTGATTGTAAAGTGAATACAATCTTCGATTAGTCGTCAATTTGAAGCGTCATTTTGGGAAGCAATATTTTCTGCAAAAGAAAAAGATACGGAAAACGACGAATAGAAAAATTCGGCCTAAAAAAATTCATAAACGACGAGTCGACGACTTAAATCTCGTACTTGACTAAGTCTTCTCAAATTAAAAAAAAACTATTATTTTCTAGATCTTACTTTGACCTCAAATTCATTGTCATTTTCTATATGACTCATGTGAGTGTTAAAAATTTAAAAGTTCCTCAGTACGAGATTTTACATAACTTATGTAGGCATTTGATTTCATTGATATCAAATCATATGAATCAGCGCAATACAAATTTTGGCATGTAATAATGATTCATCTAACATTTTCTGACCTGCCCATTGGTCATTTATAACGCATTTACACGATCTAATTAGTCCCTCGCCACTTGTCAACATGATATATTCTCAAATATCGTTCGTCATCTGCCCAAAGTTGATTTTTTGCTCACTGGACAACTTATCAAGTACACGTTGCCGGTATTGACAAACCTTTATTGTTGAAAATGGCGGAATTCATTGAAAAAGTTCGTGACATGTCTGACGAAGACCGAGATGCGCTTCATGAAGAATTCAGAGAAGTTGCTAATTTATTATGGGTAAATTTAGTATTTGAGTTATAGTATAATGATTAACATCTTGTCAATTAGTGCGACTCTATATTGTACCGCCCACCAAAGTCAATTTGATTTCACTTACCATAGATTTAGTATTGTGTGTCGCAAATAAATACTGAAATTCGTTTTATGTACATATCGTTAACTCAGAAGTTATGAGCAATTAAATCCATACAAGCCGCGCAATTAGCGTTTTCCCCAAGGTGAGCTTTGTAAATTTACGTAAACAACATGACGGACCGGTCCTTAAGAGTCGAAATATTGTATTGCGTCGTATCATACGACTCGTATGTGGCTAAAGAAAAAAATCGGACATTTTTACATGAGATTTACCCGTTAACGGCCAGTTCTTTTTAAATCTAGTGGCCGGTTAACAACGTACCCAGGGTACAGACTGTACAGGCTGTACAGACTGTGCGCTGTGTTATTATAATTAATTTCATAGGAAGAATAATCATATTTATCAAATATAAACGGCGCGTTTATCATTCAAAATCTGATAGATATTTGAAGACAATTAAAGAAGTCTGTATTTTTAGAATTATGACGGAAATGCATCAATTATTGACCAAGACTTTGGAATTGACTTGGGCGGACGAACGCGTTATCACGATGACGATGACAACGCAGAAGATCCACTTTTTGAGTGGGTTTCCGACGATTTGATTACTAGGCCCAGGGTTGCAAAACCACGCTATGTTTGCGTAGGGTCGGGCGAGAGTCCGCAGGGGTGGGGTCGGTGGTTAGGGGCGTTTCGTAGAGGTGATTTTACAACCCTGACTAGGCCAACATATGAAACATTTCTGAAACTAATGGATAATTATTCGAGTGAGACGGGTGTGCCTGAAGACATTTCAGAAGAAGAAATTGAGGAACAGTGGAATTTTTTAGATGCTATTTGTGAAACAGACGTCATGTACAATCTCCACCAGTGGTAAGTAACATTTTTTACAGTTGTTGAACCCATATCGTAACACTTAAACATCCGAAAAAACCGTAAGGATCATAACAAGTGTTATGATAGGAGTTAAACCTTCACCAGCCATAAAAATGATATATTTTTGTACTTACAAAATGGTATACACCGGATGCGCAGTTATCAGACGGGTTTAACGACAAAAAACCCGCCTGATAACTGCGTAAGGTTCCTGATAACTGCGCAGGGTGTAGGCGGAGTAGAAGAAAAGGATAAAACAAGAAATGTCTGATAACAGCACGAGCGGGGAATTGCGCAATAACAATATTATTTTAATAATGAGAATTTATTTTCAGGTTACTTAGCAAGGAACTGGCTCCCGAAGACATAGATGAGTTTAAGGAAGGCCTCAATAATCTTTGGTTCAATATGTACGGTCGATCTTACCAAACGCGTAAACGTCGTCAGGAAGATTCAAGCGCTTTTGAGCATGTTTTTGTAGGCGAAACCCGGGATGGAGAAATTCTGGGATTTCACAATTGGATGCGATTCTACCAGTTAGAAAAACATGGCATTATCGATTATAGAGGATATTACGTGAGTTTTTTTTTTGTCACTTATTGTCTGTAGCGCAAAGTAAATGCACACACGAAAATCATTCGCAAAACCATAAATTTCAGCCAAAATATGGACACGAAGAAGACCCTGTACCTGTTTCGGTTACAATCAAGTTCCAATGTGAAGTTAAAGGCATGGATTTGGAGAAGCCAAAAGGTGGATTTTTACTCGGTACAAGTCCGGAATTTGAGATCGCCCTGTATACCGCTGGCCTTATTCTTTCAGGTAATTTACCAGTTTGGTACATAATACGAGTTTGTTTGACTTGAAAGCAGGAAGCCATAAGCCGGTCGGAGGCCAAATATGCTCGAATATAGTCATTAATTGCTTGTTTATTATTATCAATCACATAACTTATATAGCTGTAAGAAACAGCTGA
>SCLG01000208.1:290628-319893 GCA_004367875.1 Oikopleura albicans
AAGTTGGTCCAGAGAGACCAACTGGCAAATATGCATAATTGGGCACAGCGGGTATCGGGCATAATAAAGGGACATATGTCTATTATTACAGACTGATAGGTTAACTAATAGTTGCGTTTTGCCAACGGAAATAGTTTTGAACTTACATTTATGATGCAATTCTAAGAATTTCTCAAAAATGTAACATATAGTTTTCGAAAGTTCTAGTACGTTTAGAGCTTGAAAACATATTTCACTTTGTACGGCCTTTCACGGTGACAAATACTCTCTAGTTCCAACTTTTTGCAAAAACTGGCATGTAGCAGTCGAATTTTATAAGCCAAAGGTGGTTTTTATTTAAGGTTGCACCATTTTGTATCTCCGTAATGTATTTTCGCGCGTCGCTTGATACTGGAAAATACATTATAAAAATCGAGGAGGTTTGGGGTAAAAAATCGTAGGCGCTCCAGGAGTTAAGAATTGAAAATATCTCAACGTAGTGAACTAGAAGACATTTTAATCTAACTTTTAGCTTCTATGAAAAAAAAATAGTTAATGTTTAGCGGTAGAAAACGACAAAGAGAAATCGGTGCAACCTTAAATAAAAACCACCAAAGGTTTTTTCCCGAATCTGCCAAAAACATACCATCTGTTCTAGGAAATTTGTCCGTTATTATATGGTTAAACAAAGTTTTAGAACGTTATTATATGGTCAAATAAAGTTTCAGAATGTTTAAAATCCACTTACTAATGCACAGCATATGGAGTTTTCCCTAGGCTACGTTGGTATTTGTGCAATATTACCAATTATTACGCAAACACCGCATTCGATAGCAGCATACTATCTTTTTTGATATTTTTCCGTAGGTGGTCGCGAAAAATCACAAATACCAATCCAACTACGTGATTACGATTTGACGATGACTGTATATTGCTCCAACGGGCGATTTATGACTGCATACTGTGCTTGACACATCATAAAATTACATAAGTTACTGCCTTTAACTTCCACCTACATCATGAAATAAATTACGAAGAACTGTGTTTAGCTTTTTAGAAATAAAAGTGTAGCAGTTTGGGCTTGCCCTGTAAACTTTGCTGTCTGTATTTTCGACTTTATCAAAAATATTTTCAAGGTTAACGCCACACAGAAGATTTGTATGAGCAAGAAATAAGCTAAATTTAGCCAATAAAATTGCTTATTATTTATAACGTAAAGTGTGTCGAATATATACGTGTATTTTGAATATTACATACAAATACTATACATCATGTATACTACATGGTTACAGTAAATACTTAGTGTTTCACCCGAAACCACGTAATGGCTCGAATGTAACAATACCATTCAAGATTGACTCCAAATTTTTATCTTTTGTCTTTTTGGCGTTTTTCGCAATTCGTTCGTTGTCGGTATTGCTTCTATCTGGAACCGTCGTCTTTTATACGGGTACTATGATTTCTTTCTAACAATAAATTTCTTATCAGTATCAAAACAATTGTACAAAAAAAACATACAATCTTTCTTTTGAGCCAACAATAAGTTTAAAAAAATCAATTAAGGGACGTTTAGCGTGACCAAAAGAATGGCCCATTTGGAGGCCTTAAATCAAATTTATCACGTAACAGCGTGAACTTGAACCAAAACTGGATTAGCCCACTAAAATCCACTTTTAAATTTCCCGCCGAATGGCCAAAACACTTTTTTTCGAAAAAAATTTGTGGTTATGGCTTTTTTTCTCTAAGTACCCAAGCTTGAGTTCTAACGTGGGATCGAAAAAACCTAATGTCGGATTATAAAGCTGAGTAAAAAGTGCATTCCATGAATTGACATCAACAATATCGTAATCCATGCCCATATCTACGCCAAAAGTTTTTCCCGTCGAAGAGCCAAGTAGCAGCAAGAAATGTAGCACTATGGTCTGAAATATTATTTATACAGTTTACCACCACGTTCAAACATTCAAATACATTCCGAATTAAAATTTTCCAATCATTCTAATATTTAGAAAATGTTCCTAGCAATGAATGGGAAATTCCGAAATATTTCCGTTGAACTCCTAATGTTTGATCGCCTACACACTGTCCTCTTAATATTTTTTGTAACCTTTTGTTTCTTGGCTAACATTTCACATTCCAAAAATAAGGTCATTTGAATCAAAATCNTGTCGGATTATAAAGCTGAGTAAAAAGTGCATTCCATGAATTGACATCAACAATATCGTAATCCATACCCATATCTACGCCAAACGTTTTTCCCGCCGAAGATCCAAGTAGCAGCAATAAATGTAGCACTATGGTCTGAAATATTATTTATACAGTTTAACATCACGTTCAAACATTGAAATACATTCCAAATTAACATTTTTCAGTCATTCTAATATTTAGAAAATGTTCCTAGCAATGAATGGGAAATTCCGAAATATTTCCGTTGAACTCCTAATGTTTTATCGCCTACACACTGTCCTCTTAATATTTTTTGTAACCTTTTGTTTCTTGGCTAACATTTCACATTCCAAAAATAAGGTCATTTGAATCAAAATCAAATCCAATTTTTCTAATGTGTTCATTCGTGCCTAGATTTATATATTGTGCATTCCAGACAATAAATAGTTCATTAATTTATCAACCGAAAATGTTTTTAATCGATTTGGAAATTCAGATGGTCGTGCGGCGGGGATTATTTGTCGCTTAATTTGCATCATGAAAAATTAAGCAATCAGTTTAATTCGGTGATTTTAATTCAGTGGTTTAATTCCGCTACAAGCGAACCCCTATCCCCTTGGCGACGTGGGTCAACTCGGTATAAACTTATGATAAGTATTATACCTAAATTAAGGACCAGTCCGTCGTGTTGTTTAGATTTGGGAAAATGCTTTTTAGCACCTTATGTTGAATCAATTTTAAATGTTTTTCTTTCAGCCTATGAAAAAAAAGCTTCCGCTGCATCTGCTGACATTATTTTTGGCCACATAGTCTTAAGCGTGGATCGCGATTGCGACTTGAACTTGACAAAAACGGAAAATTAAAACTTGAATTTCTTCAATACTAAGGTGAATACTAAGGTCCAAAAATGAGTTGATTGCATAAAAATAAGTTTAAAATAAAACACACATTAGAGTGCAATTTTTAGCTGGAAAAATTCACTCAACATAGAAAACCGCAATTAGAAGTGGGATATGAAATGACATCTTTCGAAAGCAAATTTGGAAAACACGAAATATATAGAAAGTTTGCAAGACACAGTTCGTTTGCGTTTTAAGGGATATCGAAGTGTTTGAAATTAAAGGAATTTACCACAAATGTGATAAATTTTATAAAGATACATACTCTGGAAGGTATAAAGTGTAACAAGACAAAACTACAAACAGTTTTGGTTTTCAGAATAACAAGTATGTTTCCGACTTATTTACACTTTGGACCTCCTATCTACAGGCGTTTACTTGGAACATCAATGTTCTGATTTGACCCTTTTTTGGGTCCGGAAAATACTGTCGCAGAAAAAAATGACCACAAAGTCTTAAATCTTGTTTAATTATGTATAATTTCACGAGACCGTGCCAGATTTTGGAGCCACGAACGTGTCACCGAGTATCCCTTATTAACTGTACTTAACCCGACATAACCCCCTTAACCGAATCGGGCCGGTGACAATTTTTTTTTCTTTCTATAAACTATTATATCATGTTTAACAATAGTTATTATAACATGTATAACATTAATGAAACCGGTGAACACACGTCAATTTTCATTGAAAATGAATTCAGATGATGCGCAATGAGCCCATTATTTGATCGGAAAGAAAGATCTAGTACACCGATCCAATATACACCTCAATGTACCAGTGTACCTCAAACCGTTTGGAAATGAAAAAAAAACGAAAACACATGCGAAACCGCCCAGACGGGCGCGCGGGTGTTTAAAAAGTGATTTCGGAAAATCTGACGAACGTGAAAGCCAGATATAGAAGACAGATATCTGACAATATCTGACGAAAGCAAATATTAAAGATAATGATCGAAAGTCTGTCTCAAAGTTTTTCAATTGTTACATCACGTTGAAAATTAAGGATCGTATACACTGTATACTCTACAGTGTAGACTATACGATATAGTCGATTAGTTTACACAAAAAAGACCTGCAGACAGGATATGCATTGTTATTTATCAGTTTAGGATAATCCCACAATTTGCCGTGAGGCAGCAAGCCTGGAATAAACTCGATAAAGAAAACAATGACTTGACTCGAACAAACAAAAATCTAACAAAACTGTTATCGTCANTTAAAAAGTGATTTCGGAAAATCTGACGAACGTGAAAGCCAGATATAGAAGACAGATATCTGACAATATCTGACGAAAGCAAATATTAAAGATAATGATCGAAAGTCTGTCTCAAAGTTTTTCAATTGTAACATCACGTTGAATATTAAGGATCGTATACACTGTATACTATACAGTGTAGACTATACGATATAGTCGATTAGTTTACACAAAAAAGACCCGCAGACAGGTTATGCATTGTTATTTATCAGTTTAGGATATTCCTACAATTTGCCGTGAGGCAGCAAGCCTGGAATAAACTCGATAAAGAAAACAATGACTTGACTCGAACAAACAAAAATCTAACAAAACTGTTATCGTCAAATTTTTAGTCTCGAAAAGCTAGTTTTTGCTGTCCAGTCACTTTTGCGGGCACTAGCTAACTTGCCACAATTGATAACAATTTTCGCGTGGCATGTTGACGTTTCCCTATCACCAGAACGGTCAACGCGCCACGCTCAGAATGTAAAACCACACGGCATTCATTGTTTCGATATGACTATACGCAATCACACTTCAATGGTTCAATAAATGAAAATGAAAGGGTTAAAATTGGAGAGAGGGGCTCACCGTGGGTTATTTGAGTTTTCACTCGTGTCTATTTATTATGCAATAAAACCCATTTTATAGATAAATAACCATTTTATATGGTATTAACGAACATTTTAAAGAATTGTATACGCGTTCTTGACGGTCTCCCTTGGGCATTTAACATACCGTATGTATGATAATACGATTTTTTCTTGTACTGGTGTGAGTAACGAGTTTGTCACCGAGCTGAACGAGACTCGTCGTATATTGAGTTATGGCTCATTACCTAAGGGACATGACAATACTACGAGTATACGACGAGTTCCGTTCAGCTCGGTGACAAACTCGTTACCCATACCAGTACCAGGAACATGACACAGTTCAATATCGTATGCGCGGATCTTGCCACATAATTATAAACCCCATTGTTGAACAATATCCTTTTTTGTTTATTCAAAATAAGAATATGGTAGAATAAAATACGTGTCATTCAGCATAGCACGAGTTAGTTATTTTAAGTACCGATTTTTTCTATTTACAGCATATACTAAATAACAGTTGATTTTAAGTTTCTGAAGAAACAAACCTATAATAAATGAAACCGATCTAAATAACAAGCCGTGGACCGTTATTGGAGGAAATTTCGAATCCTGATAGATTTGTCTTTTCAGAAAATAAAAGCCCCGATGCTATAATGAACAAAACATGAACTTGGCAAAACATTCGCAAACAGTAAAAATATAATATAGCTTCATCTGGATGTAACTTTTAATTTGAAAATTTTCGCAAATTCTAGTACCAGCTTAAAATACCAGTACCTATCATTTAAAAAATTGCCAAAACAACCGTTTTTTCCGTAAAAAAAGCTAAACAGTATAAACAATTACAATTTAGAGATTAATTGTTGTCATCTAATTCTTGAATGACTTTTTCGAAGGCGGGAAGAGCGCAAAAAAATTCGATAACGGTCATCTCATTGGACCGGCCGAGATCTCCTGCTGTGAAAAACTTATTAACAAACACCATGACCTTCTCTTGGGATTTCTTCAGGCCGCTGCTTTTTGCTCTGGTGTCAAGAAACCGGGTTACTTCAATAACAGACAGTTTTTGATCTAAACATTTTTTTTATTTAAGGACCGTACAATTGCGCAATTCCCGGTTCGTGCTGTTATCGGTGGTTTTTTTTTGCATCTTTCCCCCCTAGTCCGCCTACGCCCTGCGCAGTTATCGGGCACCCTACGCAGTCATCGGGCGTTTTTTTTGTCGCGAAACCAGCCCGATAACTGCGACCCGGTGTTTAACAATTCGTGCTGTCAAATATTAGGTTTAATAGTTTTTTATTTAGTTTTAGGGGAATGTTTTTACACCACAAAAAACAGGCTTAATAGATGAATTGAATATATTCAAGTGTAAAATACATACCACCATTGTTATCTATTTGCATAAATAATTTCCAGAACTCGGACCAAAATGTTGTGAAAGCTTCCTCCGATAAACCATCTGTTCCGTCATTAAGTCCCCAAGTTTCGATAAAATGTGCCTAAAGTTTTATTTGTATAATTATAATTGAAAAACGTCATCAATACTAACCGCCGCAGCCGCAAAATCTTCACTGCTTGCAGATCCCATGTTGAACTTTGCTTTACGTTCCATATGTGCACTTAAAAGTTCAGTAAGTTCTCAAAAGTTTGATTCTATATTATTATTATTGTCTTAAAGACCAGTGTTGGAAAAGTTGGCCAACGCTCCAAATTTCCCCCAACGCCCAACGCAAGCTTTGGCCAACGCTCGGATTTTTCCCAACGCCCAACGCAAGCGTTGGCCAACACTTGAATTTTCCCAACGCCCAACGCGTTGGGAATAAAATCTAACCAACGCCCAACGTTCCCAACGCGTTGGTTGGGCGTTGGNTTAAAGACCTTATGAATTATTACAGAGAAAATTATCAAATCAAAAGCTAAATACAATCCGAATTACATAACAAATAACAACATAATGGCGCAGTTCGTAGATGGCAAATAATTAGCACCGAAAATTTTTGCTAATCGGTAAATTTTAAATAATCGAAAATTTTAAACAGAAATATTAAGTAGGACTTTTTCAAAACGAAAAGGTTCTTGAGGTTATACCATAAAAAAAATCACAGATCATCCGTACTTTTTCCGAAAATGAATTAAGGTGTAAATGAAACATACCACATTTCAGCAATCGACACAACACCAGACTCGTCCGTATCAATTTCTTGAAAATTCCGTGATAGCTTTTCCGTCAGACCTTCTGAAGTCTCTAATCTCACACTTTCTGGGCTTATATCACTAAAATTTTCGAGAACATTCTTTTCCTCATCTTCCGCTGGATCAGAACTAATTTCCGTCGATTTCGGTACGGATTCAGTTTCTTCGGGATTCGATGATATTTCTTGAGACGTTAATACTTTTCTGGGGGATTGTGGAACCGCTGAGTCACTTGAATCGACTACATCATTTGCAATAACATCGTCTGCGGTTATAATATCATATTCATCTTGTACATTATCTTTTGTAGGTGATGTTGTTTCAGGGTCTACAACTGGTTCGGATTCCACAACCGGGGCGGGTTCGACAACTGCTTCTGGTTCCGGTTCTTCAACGGGTGCTGGGTCAACAACTGGTTCAGGCTCAACAACTAGTGCTGGTTCGACAACCGGTGCGGGTTCAACAGCCGGAGTTGGTTCGATAACGGATTCTGGTTCAACCACTGATTCGGGTTCTACTACCGGTGCTGGTTCCACAACTGATTCTGCTTCCACAACTGGTGCTGGTTCAACAACTGGTTCGGGTTCTACAACGGGTGCTGGTTCCACAACTGGTGCTGGTTCGATAACTGTTTCTGGCTCGGGATCTACTACCGGTGCTGGTTCCACAACAGATTCCGTGTCCACAACTGGTACTGGTTCGACAACTGCTTCTGGCTCGAGATCTACAACTGGTGCTGGGTCAACAATTGGTTCGGTCTCAACAACTAGTGCTGGTTCGACATCTGGTTCGGGTTCAACAACCGGTGTCGGTTCGACAATGGGCTCCGGTTCAACAGCTGATTCGGGTTCTACTACCGGTGGTGGTTCGACAACAGATTCTGTTTCCACAACTGGTGCTGGTTCGACAACTGCTTCTGGCTCGGGATCTACTATCGGTGCTGAGTCAACAACTGGTGCTGGTTCGACAACTGGCTCCGGTTCAACAACCGGTGTCGGTTCGACAACGGGCTCCGTTACAACAGCTGATTCGGGTTCTACTACCGGTGCTGGTTCGACAACAGATTCTGCTTCAACGACTGGTGCTGGTTCAACAGCTGGTTCCGGTTCTACAACGGTTGCTGGTTCGACAACGGGTTCTGGTTCAACAGGTGATTCGGGTTCTACTACCGGTGCTGGTTCGACAACTGGGTTGGGTTCATCAACCGGTGTCGATTCGACAACGGGCTCCGTTTCAACACCTGATTCGGGTTCTACTACCGGTTCTGGTTCGACAACAGCTGCTTCAAGGACTGGTGCTGGTTCAACAGCTGGTTCGGCTTCTACGACGGGTTCTGGTTCAACAGCTGATTCGGGTTCTACTACCGGTGCTGGTTCAACAGCAGATTCTGTTTCCACGACTGGTGCTGGTTCAACAGCTAGTTCGGGTTCTACAACGGGTGCTGGTTCGACAACGGGTTCTGGTTCAACAGCTGATTCGGGTTCTACTATCGGTGCTGGTTCGACAACAGATTCTGTTTCCACAACTGGTGCTGGTTCGACAACTGCTTCTGGCTCGGGATCTACAACTGGTGGTGGGTCAACAACTGATTCGGTGTCAACAACTGGTGCTGGTTCAATAACTGGTTCGGGTTCTACAACCGGTGCTGGTTCTACAACTGATTCGGGTTCGACAACGGGTTCTGGTTCAACAACTGGTTCAGATTCTACCACCGGTGCTGGTTCTACAACTGTATCCGTTTCTACTAATGGTGTTGTTGTTTCTGATGTAGTATCTGTTGGCGTCAGTATGTCTGCAATATCCGCAACGGTAATGCCGCTTGGCACTTCTTCGGCTTCGTTTTCTATTTGTTTATTTTCCGCATCTAAATTAGTTTCAGTATCGATAGGTGTCTCAACGTCGGTGGCAATTTCAATTTCATCTTTAACTTCATCGATTTCAGGAACCGTTACATCCGGTGTGACATCATTTTCGTGAATTTCTGGTGTTTCTGTTTCATCGGAAATTGTGTTGTCAACCGGTGTTTCTACATCTGGGACAGCATCGGGTGTTTCTATTACGTCGTTTTCACTGGGTACATCAACATCAGGCGTCGTATCGTTTTCTGTGACAGCTGGAACATCTGTGACAACCTCTGGTTCGACAACTGGCTCCGGTTCAACAACTGCTTCCGCTTCATGGACTGGTTCAATTGGAACTACAGCTACAATTGGTTCAACCGCAATATCTGTTGCCGGTGTTTCCGTTTCAGAAGGTACTGTTGTGGTTTCTTCCGTAGTTTCTACAACTGGTTCTGGTACATCAACTGTATCGGTCTCTACAATTGGTTCAGCTGTATCGTCTGTTGGTGTTTCTGTTGCTATTGTGGGCTCATCGGGAGTTTCAACATCAACGGCTGGGCCTGATTCATCGGTTATGTCGTCATCAACTGGTACATCAATATCGGGCGTTACTGGCGGTACCGTGGTATCAATAGGTAATTCTGCTACATCGTCGCCGTCGGAGGAACCCGATGAAGAGTTGCTCACAGCAGGAACTGTTGACTCATTTGGTGTAGCAGTATCTTCAAGAAATGGCGGTATCACGTTGCTCCCACCATCAACTGGCACTTCGACATCTGGATTAACCTCTACATTGTCTTCGACGGAAACTTTTTCAGTTGTCTCATCTGTTGGAACGTCAACAGGAGTGGTTTCCGGAATAAGTATGGTGTCATCAACGGCAGCGGTATCATCAACAGGAGTCGTTTCATCAACATCAGTGGTTTCCTCAACAGGGGCGGTTTCATCAACAGAAGTGGCGATATCTTCGGTCTCTGCAACAACTGGTTCTGGTTCCGTGACAGTAGTGGGTTCTTCAATGGGCGCTTGTTCTACAACTGCTTCTGGTTCAACAACGGGTGCGGTTTCAATAACTGGTTCGGGTTTTACCACAGAGTCTGATTCCACTACTGGTTCAGGCTGAACCACGGATTCTGGTTCGATTACAGATTCGGGTGTTAGTGTATCTTCGACAACAGTTCCGGCAGTTTCTGTAGGAGTAGTTTCGGGCGTGACGGCTACAATCGTATCTTCAACTGTTTCAGTCGGTAATTCACTATTTTCCAATGGAGTCACAACGTCTCCAGATTCCGATGAAGAGTCGAATTTTTCCGTAGTTTCCGTCGCCACCGTTTCAACTACATTTGGGACGTCGATATCGTCTGTCGCGTCGGTAACTGGAGCTGTGTCAGGCACAGGCGTTTCAGAATCGGTCAAAGTTACATCAGTGTCAACACTTGGAACAATATTACTTTTGTCAGGGTTATATTTACGACAAACGGTCCGTGACATATTGAATGTGTCTCCGAATATAGTAGAACCATTATTGAGGAACATAAAAATAGCATAAGTTACATTAAAAATTGTCCGATATATCCCATTAGTGCAACTGAGCGTCTCTAATTGGGTAATAATTGGTATACTTTTGAATTGAAGACGGTCGGATGTCCCGATGGAATATGATTCACATATTCAAATTTTCAGACACAATTTCCAATTCTGTCCCTTAAGCGACAGCACATATTCGTCAAAAGTTAAGTATGGGAAAAAACCACGATTATTAAGGTTGACGGTATAATTCGACAGCGCAAACCCACTAGTGTTTGGCCACTAAAATTTGTTGAAAAAGAAGCACGGCTAATAAACAAACCCTGCCTTTCATCAGCGACGTTGTTTGGAGTAGGTACATCAACTACCGGTACGTCAACTACCGGTACATCAACAACCGGTACATCAACTACCGGTACATCAACTACCGGTGCATCTGTTACCGGTACATCAACTACCGGTACATCAACAACCGGTACATCAACTACCGGTACATCAACTACCGGTACATCAACAACCGGTAGATCAACTACCTCAGGCTGGTCAACTTTGGGTGCAGTTTCAGTGGGCACTGAAACAACGTTTGTACCGGCTTTACACGCATATTGGTTTAAAAGTTCCAAAACCAACCGGTTCAATTGCTCCACCTTAACAATCAATGGCTTGAAATCAATATTCTGTTGTAAGTCATATATATTTCCGAAGTTAAAGTATTCATTTTTGAAACTTGAAAAACGACGTCTACCAGATTTGCAAAGTTAAATTTTGAGTTCTAATTGGACCTTGTGACAAGGTCCTTGTCAGTATTTATACACGTTTTAAATCGGTACGAAACGACGTTATGAGACCAAATCGTTATGATTTTTTTTGATGCGTTTTTATTTTCAAAGTTTGTAGAAAATGAACAGATTTTTTTTGTTTTGTTTGAAACCGACAAATTTCGAGAAAAAATCCACAATTGGTTGTTGATGGCTATATGATATAGCCTATATCACAGACTCTTAAACATCACTTTAATCCAATAAGATTATCAATCCAATAATTGTAATCAATTAATGCTTTAATTAGCGCTCTCATTTATGATTTAATTCCTCCTTCATTAATTATTTTTTATGGTTTAATTATTAAGAAAAGCTCGAAAAACACTGATCGTTAACAATTTTTTTTACCAAGAAAGCCAAATACATTACGTAAACCGTTATGATTTTTTGAACCACATATCGTAAATATTTGGAGGTAGGGACTGTAATTCTTTTCTGTGATCTTTTGCTATTGATCTTCAACTGCTGTGTGAAAATGGATTTTTTTAAATAGAGGACTTTTGAACCTTCGGTTCCATTTGGACACATTCGATCCGACCCAATATTCCACGGGTCAACATATGTCAAAAACTCGAATCATACTCGGGTCATACGGTATGACTCATACCCGAGCAACAAGTTGCTACCCAACCCGTACCCGACCCGCGTATAACCGCGAGTATTACCCGAGTTTTTACTTGAAAACCAGAATCGGGTTTTCATCGGGCCAACATGATTATATTTGTTATAATCAGTTACCTAATGATTGTGAAAAATGAAGTTTTGTTTAAGTTCAAAAATTAGATTTTAAACCTTTTGTTACAATTATTAATTAATTTAACATTTAGTTTATTCGGAAATTCATTATGTATAACTTTCCTGGGATATCTCTGTCGCTTGTGCCAACGCCGACATTCTTCGGCCTTGAAAAGTAAATTATTTTCTCTCGATAATATTATTTTTTTTTGTTTTGTACTAAATATCGACTCAATTTAAGTCGTATAACATTGTTTTAAATTTGTTTACCTTTCAATTTTCACCAGTAAATAAAAAAATATATGTTTTTGTCTTCGTCGTCCAGTGGCTGGCAAGGAATTTAATAAAAGGACAAGAAAAAGTGATGTTTGAAACTCAAAAGTAGTAGTCGTAAAGAAATGTAAACACAAGGGTGATGTGGATTACGACCTCAAACCAGTAACAATAAAAAGTAATTACAAAGCTAACCGCCTATATTACAGTTGAGTTTCAGTGATAAGCACACCTGGTGATATTCCGCGTCAATTTGCTAAACATGTACCCAAGTATGTACCGTATGTTCAGGATAGATTCCAGGAAATTGAAATCTTGAAATATGCCTCCCAAACTTCATATACGGGGCAACCATCGGACGAGAAGTCCGAAAAATTACTTGCAAATTTGTATCATGTCACGTGTTGGCGCTAGAGAGCAATTTGTGTTTTGTACATTGGACAGAAAGTTCGAAAGCAGAAACTGGCGATTTTACGGTTTTTAAGTTATTAGAGGGTAAAATAATCGGATTTCGAATTTTTAACCGCCACCATTCGATTGCCCGGCTCTGTTTACATATCCTTAGGTATTCATCTTTCCAAAAGCGGTTAGTTAATTTTTGACCAAAATTTCCCGGAATCTATCCATGTTGGCGCTCAGACTGTCGCGCTGATGCTACAATAGCTTTGAAAACCATAAAGAAATTCCTGAAAACCCGATAGTCTGAGCACCAACATACCGTACATGTATGTAACATACGGTATAATAAAAAATTCGAGCAGGTCTAGAAATTTCATAAATTTTTAGTCGAGTTGGATCTTCAAATACGGCTACTTGAGATTAGTTAAATTATGGCACAATGATGAACTTTGAACTGGGTAATTTAGTTTAAACGCACGGTACTTTATGTACTAATTTCATTTTATGATGATGCTTCAAACGCCACAAAGAAAAAGTAGCTTTATTACCACGCGCACAAGTACAATGTGTAAATAGCGACTTTGCGGTTCACGTCAGTGCACAGTTGTCCCTACTAGATAGGCAATTCCGGCATATCGAATAACAAATTGAGCACTCTTTTGTCAAAGTTTCAAATCAAAGATGCGCTTAATGTTTGGACCGCAAATTTATGAGTTAATGGTAATGGCACGCGTGATCATACGGAACAATGTGTCGTCAAAAAATTACAATTTGAACCGAGGACGATTATTTCAATTTTCTCACCTAACCACATAAATTTCCGGCATTTTTATGAAGTACTGGTAATACCCGAGTTTACCCGAGTCGGGTAACCCGAGTGCCGACCTCTGCTTTAAAGTTTAAACTGTATGGAGATGCTCAAACTGCAAGGCTTTGAGCAAATTTCCTCTGATATATCTGTTCTGACGTCACCGTATAGCGATTACGGTGTTTTCCGAACAAACTGACCAGCGACGCCACCAAGTGTTTAATAGCTTTAAAATTTTCGCATTTATTCTATTGCACTCACCGAACTCCAGTAGCAGATTTTGAATTTTAAATGGACAAAAATGGACAAAAAGTAATGGACCATAACTAGTTTCGGCTCAAGTTCACCCTGTCACCAACTATCATCGAATTTTTGCACCATTTTTGTCCATTTGAAAGTAATAACTAATGGCTTATTGTTTACTCTTTAATGATTATTTGGAGGGAAATTTGGACCACATGTACTAAATTAAAGAACTTCCATTCCATTTCTAATTTGCAAACCAAACATTTTTTTACGATTATTGTCGGACGTCGAACGAGGTATTATTGAAACATAATATTCGCAAATAACCTTGTTAGCTCGAAGGGTATTAGACAGAAGTTTCGAGACATACGTTACACTGATACACGTAGATTAATTGTTTCCAAAAAAAGTTCAAAAATGGGAAATTATATTGGAAGAAATATAAAACGTTTTCGGGGGAAAGCCGACACCAAAGTTTGGTGACCAAACATGAAGAAATCATATATGTATAAGTTACATATCCAATTAAGCATAATTTCAAAAAAAAAAAACTGGAAACTACGCAGAGTACAGTTTTTCGTATTATTTTCGTTGCTTACAATTGTTATTGATCCGAAATTGTAAGTAATGAATTTAGATTGATGGCTAAGGCCGGATCGGGATTTGATGTCGTGCCAGATTGAAGCTTTTGTTGAAAAAGAAATAAAAAAAGACTATCAAATTATCTGAGTGTATTAATAAAACTTTTTTAACTTTTGGAAACTTAAACGCCTAAATATAAACTTAAAGACTTAAAATATAATTATTTTGGTTGTTCATAGATGTGCGGGAAGGGCCTTCTTCAAACATTCAAAAAAAAATTGAAACACTAAACCTAGAAAGAAATAACTATCTTCCGCTCCGATTTGACCTATACTGAAAGTTTTTGGAAAAATGTGGATTTTTTTACAAATTACCCTAGCCTCAAAGCAAGATTTTTCTTTCCAAAAGAATCAAAAAATTAAGGGTAACCACGAAACCTATACAGTCTCGCTTCGCGGGCACGTTTTGTACACCAATAGGGTAATCGTATCATATACAGCTCCGCTTTGCGGGCCTGTTCTTCACTCAAATTGAGTAATCGCGTCCTATGTAGCCCCGCTTCGCGGGCTCATTTTTTTTACCCCAATAGGGTACTCCAATCCTAAGCAGTCCGTCTTGCAGGCCCGCCGTGTACTCCAATTGAGTAATCGCATCCTATGTGACATATAATTAGTACGGTGCGTAGAGAAATTTTGGTGATTTATGTATGCGAAGGGATTACATTATGTATTTTTTCAAGATTTACTCACTGTTTCCACGTAAAGGTTGATAATTTATCATCGTTGTAGCGATTGTCGTCTTTTTCATATCCGACTTTTAAGAGACATCCACGTTAACTAGACAGCTAATTATCCGTCAATCGATTTATAGCTAAAAACTATTCCCAGTGTTTTGGAAACAAAAAAGTCACCATTTATGAATACTAAACGTCTTTATGTTTTACGTTAAATCTCCAATAATTTAAATCTAATAGATAATCCAGATAATATATCGGCTACTCATTGAGCTGTTACAGCACGTTAACCATACAATTGCCGTTTTCTTTTACTTTGGGTAAAACGAGTTTAATTAAAACTGAACAAGAATACATTATGTTGTTTCGTTGTTTATTTGAATATAAAAAAGGTATATTATCTGCAAGCTGCCTATGTCTATAGTGTTGAAAGAAATTGCGAACAATTTCCTTATTCGACAAATGATAAAATTAGATACATGTCTATGTCTCTAGTTGTCTTGCAGATAATTGTCTTATCTACGACTTCGTCGTAGATAAGACATTATTATCCGAGTCGAACCAGAATAATAGAATAAGGACTCGTGTTGAAAGCGAGCCAAAAAGACGTGCAGTTACCAGGTGATGCGCAGAAGGCGAAATTTATTAGCGCGACATTATCGGTTTTATTCAAAACGAATTAAAGCACTACAGTTTATCGTCCATTTTGCCGAGTAAGTTGAAAACACAAGAATTCGAAAACTTCCGTTGCATCATGTTGACTGAAATACAAGGGCCCAGTAATAGTAAACACCAAGTTAGGGTATAAACGCTAACTGGTTAGGGGCGCCAAGTCCCGGTATTTTTGATTTTGAAAACAAAAAATCCAGGCCAAGAATGGGTAGACTATTACAGTAAATATAAACAATGGGCTCCGTAAATGTATATTTAGAAAATTGAAAGAGTAAACATAGTATGTTTAACATACCAAGCGTATGATATAGTCTAGGAGTAAAGATCTGGTGTTAAATTTTACAAAAAAAAAAAACGGTTTGGGATTGCTTCCCACGCTTAATAAATTTTGATGACTTTTATATCCTTTCAAATTTACTGCCTTCAACATTTTTTGGATTCGCTTCATCGGTACTCATTTCCGAGTTGTAATAATTGACAAAACATGATTAATTATGGCTGAGAAGATTTTTATGAACATAATCGACACAATAGTCTTTTGTTAATTATGCTCAACTCTATTCACTTTCAGCTTAAGAACTAAGGCTGCATCCACTCGCGCTGACTCATAGCATTGCCTAGGGGCCCTAATGATTTATAGAAAAATCATAACATTTTTCGTCCTATTTCTATCCCTAAAAGTATATTTTTTCTTTGGAATGATGAATGAGGATGCGCCAAAAATACTAAAAATTGTCGTTTTTCTATTGGTTTTGTCGTATATTTCATATTATATTTATGTTGAAATTAGTACGGTGCCTAGAGAAATTGTGGTGAATGCGACAATTTGCCCAAAGACGGTTAAATATTTTTCATTTGATAGACATGAGGAATGGTTATGAAAAATAAAGTTAAACTGAATTTCCGTCGTTATATTACGCACGACCGTTGTAGTTTTTAAGATAAACGCAACAGAGGTCCTTGACAGAGCTAATTCAGAGTTTATATTTAAAAAAATTAGTTAGTGAGAAAACCATCAGACATAACCAAGAACTTTTTTTCGAAAAACAGTAATTTGACCATTCACGTGAACTTGAGCCAAAATTGGATGAGCCCACTACAATCCACTTTTTAATTTTACGTCGAATGGCCAAATACCTTTTTTTCGAAAAAAAATTGGTGCTTATCGGATAATTTAAATTAGGACTGATGTTTTTCTCTCTTAGTTTCCACTTACGTCCAATATTCTACAGAAAAACTTAAGCTTTATAAATTGCATTAAAAAAACGCCAACTAATTTTTAACGTAGTAACATTGACCAGCACTCAATAAAAAAACCAATCATTTACTAAGAATTTCCTAACATAAAACTAAGAATAAAACTTAACATTGGAACATAAACATGTATTTCTATTTAATGCGCCATAAGTTTTCAGCGACATTTCACAACCATAAATTCTAGCTATTAAATATTCCCGATGAATTTATGGACCGTGTTGAGGCACGATTTGCGGCTAGACGAGCCATATTAGACAATTATTGTAAAATACTTCACAATAAAAGTCGACAACAGTTAGTTGAGGTTAACAAAATATATCATATCCTTAAATTGCGTCTTCTGATCTTGATTACACCACCTAACCATTTGACTTAATTCATTTTTTTTTCCGAAAAAGGTGTTAATTCAAATGCAAAATGTTAAGTCAAATGCAAACTGTTAAGTCACATGGGTAGTGCGTAGGTTAAAACCCTTGAAAACTTGAACCAAAAAAAAAGTGTTAAGTCAAATGCAAATAGGCTTTTTCTCTAGATTTAAATTCCAAATTGACGAATTAAATGAGAAAATGCTATAAAAAATGATATAAAACAATATAATGAACGAAAAAATCCAAAAAAAAATGTTATACACCACCTAACCATGTTACTTTTTTTTCGAAAAAATGTGTTAATTCATATGCAAGTTGTTAAGTCAAATGCAAACTGTTAAGCCAAATGGTGTTAAGTCAAATGGTTAGGTGGTGTATTATAGTTATAAATTACATTGGTAATATTATTTCAATAGATTTTGTAATATCTTAGATTTAACAATGAGTAAATTACTCATATTATATCATATTATATGATGCGATCAAAAAATTTTCCGTTTGTGTGTATTCCAGCCGGTCTCTCGTTAGATAATAAGAGATTTATATTGCGCAATTCACCGCTCGTGCGCTTATCAGGCCGATCTCTCATTAGGTATCTTTGGATAATAACAAATTGGTATTGCGCAACCTTGTTGTGCACATTTTCCAGCTATTCCGCCTACGCCCTTTGGGTTTATCAGGCCACCTGAGGGCTTATCAAGCCAGTTTTTGAACGCAAAAGTGACCTGATGAACCCTCAAGCGGTGTACTTTGTTTTAATCAAAGTTGGTTATTTTATCTTGACTTTGACTGTCATTACATTTGATCCAAGAAAAGACCCAGAAAATCGCGTTTTAAATGCTCATTTCGGCACACGTCCCGTCGAAGGTTAAATCATATTTTTGTGGTTCTATTATGAGCGTTTGATTTTGGCATTATTAGGGCGTGATTGTGGTTTGAGATTCTGTGATTTTATGATTGGTGTGAGTTTGTGATTATGCTTGGGTTTTTCTTTCCCTTCCGCGCTTTTGACTGGTTTTGCGACCAACTAACCGCAAACACAATGTTATAACAAATGTATAAAAATAACATATAAAATACAATTCAGGAGACGATCAACATGCCAGAGTGGTACAAACAAGGTTATGCACACTACACCGATTTTTTGAATAACAACCCGCCAATTTTTGGATGTGCTGCTCTCAAAGCCGGAAGTGGGTTGATGCGAGTTCTTAACATGTTTTGGCAAACACCAAGATTGGGTAAAAAGAAATCGGATAAAAACTGCTAATCGGATGCAGGAAACTTAGTAGGACAAGAGTGTTGAAAATTGCGACTCCAGTTTTGCCGCTAAACCACACGCTTAGCATTTAGAAATAACTGATTGTCGACACTAATGGACCACACGAGTTTATTTTTAAATACAGTCAGGGGTCTATAAATGTGTATATCTCTCTAGATGTGCATATTTCTCTAGATTTGAATGTTTCTCTAGATGTGCATGTCTCTAGATGTGCATGTCTCTTTAGATGTGCATGTCTCTTTAGATGTGCTGCACATTATGTGCATGTCAAGATGTAAATGTCTACTGTAGATGTGCGCTTTTTACGCAAAAATAATAATACCTCTAGATGTGCACCTTTTTTTAGATCGATTGGGTATATACTCTAACGTTGGGTAAGTTTTGATGCGATTGTTATTTTGTATTAGATATTTTTTCATTATCCAACATTAAGTCAATCGTTTGTGCCATCCAATTACCGAGATTTTTTGGAAAGTTTCAGTCAGCAAGATGTCAACACAATTATCAAGACAAATAACTCACTAAAGATGGTGGTTGTTCGTCATCCATTATCTCGCTTTGTGTCGGCTTGGGCCCAAAAATTTCGTGCAAAAGGTGAATTTGATCAGAATCGGGACGAGTGGCTTGAAAAATGGCCACAATTAAATGACTATATTTTGACTTCGGACTCCACCCATCGCATTGGTTTCCAAGATTTTCTTGACTTCTTTCTTCAATCTACGATGCCGGATAAATTTAATCCCCATTGGAGCTTAGCAGGAGATGCATGTGAGGTTTGCACACGTCCTTACGAATGGATACTCAAGGAAGAAACGATTGATTCAGGAATGAGAAACAAATTGACAAATAATCTTAAATAAAAGCTTGTTTTCAGGCTAAAAACAAATATAAACAGAATATTTTTGAAAAATGGCTCTTGGAGGCAAACCATCTGTTAAGTGCTATTCCCTCCTTAAGTGCCGAGTTTTGGCGGCTCGAGTGCGGGTGCCGGAGCTTTTCGTCCATGTAACTTTTCGTATTTGTCACTTTTCGTACAAAAATTTTGTACGAAAAGTAACATTTCCCAAAAATGATTTTTCTGAAACAAACTTTGTCTTAAAAGCTTATTGTCGAAACGACCGATAAACCAAACATGCCATATACATAAAGACTGTTTTCCCAAAAGTGATATGTACGTAAACAGACTTTACTACCAAAAATATTTGTAAATAATGCTCATCTGTTGCTCGCTGCAAAAACCGAATAAAATTTTTTTTCTGATTTTTGAAAATTTTCGGTTCAAAGTTTTAAAGAAAATAATACAGTTGTCGCGTCCATTCCCTGATGTCTTATGTAATTACTATGCGCCGTTATCCTTTCATCGTTTCCGGTCACATATTCCAGCTTATATGGTTTTTCGGTAAAAGTCCTGCAAGTACTTAAATTTTTCCATAATGGAAGAATAATTTCTTCTCCTACGCACTTAAACCTGAAAAGTTCACCATTTTACTTTTGTTTTTTGTTGTAATAACCTGTGGAGGTTGATTGGTGGCATTTACTTGTCGCCCAGACAAAAAAACAACATTAACAATAACGGGCGTAAACAAGGAGTATTGTTTACGTATAAGTGGCTGCATTTCACTACAAATCAGGGAAACTTGTTAACACACTTTGCCATTGAGCAAACTCCCAAATAGAGAAAAGCTCGTATTTGCTGTCATACTGTATAAGGAATAAAAATACGAGAAAAAATGGAGGACACTGACTCTGAGTCGGATACAGATTTAAGTTACATTACTGACGGTGATACCTCCATGGACGAAACAGAGGACGAAGTACAAGAGGGAGAGGAAGAAGAAGTGGTATTGACAGGAGTTGAAAAATCAAACCGGGGCGGACGGTTATTTATAACACAGCAGGGTGACATTGAAAGGAACCGCTTATTAATAATTTCCCTATTATAAGTCTCAAAAGCTTTCGTTAATAGCTCCTATAGAAAGCTAACTCTCATTTGAACTAAAAATTGAGTACTATTTTCCGTTTAATTTTTTTTTCTCCGAAAACCTTTTTTTCCAAAAAACTTATACTCTCTGAAACACTTATTCTCGAAATTTGTCTACAAGCAATTTTATAAATTATGATGAATTCCTCTTTTGACCTTGATTTTCAAATTTAAACTCGTAAAGGGGGTCACCAAATAAGGACCTCTCAAATAAGGGTCGATTTCGCCAAATAAGGGTCTTTTTTCCAATAAAAATGTTATTTCGTCAAATAAGGGTCGTTGATTCGACCCTTATTCAGCACCTTTAAATTGGTTATCGTGAAAATTGTAAAACTAGTAAAATTTTCTCTAAAAAACGAGCCACAATTGTTCGCATTACCTAAGGTAGTTGAAAGCGCCACATTATACAAATAAAAAACATTATTTATTGTAAGCACATTATAGTATCTACAACTGCAAGAGCATTGACTATTCTGAAAAAACCAAGATATTCACAGGTTATCTTCGATGCCGAAATCAAAGGGACCGCGATATAGGAGCGTGTACGGGAACCGCCTGTATAACATTTAATTCCCGAGCGCTGGTAATTTTTGTGGGAAAGTCATTTAAATTTACCGACATTCCATCAGGAAATGCTTTATATTACACCACATAATCAGTTATTTGAACTTTTATGCTCCACAAGTCTCAAGATAATTGATTACTCCTAAGATTATTCACAAAATCCCACTTTCAATCACACGTGTGATTTTTGTGTGATTGTGATCGATTTTTTTCTGATTTTTTCGAGCTGTGATTACAAAGAGTTCGCCAAATAAGGGTCGGTTCTGTGTTTGAAACGATCAGCACATTTTATTGCTGATATTGCAGTATACAGTATACACCATATGTGTAGTTATGTTTCCGGCAGTTATGTTTCCGCTCGGCGCCGTCGGTGCAGTTATGTTTCCGCTTTTTCGAGAAAAAATTTCCAGTTAATCCGCCTACACACTGAGAAGTTATGTTTCCCCAAAAATATTTTTTGCCATTAATATTTTTTTCATTAAAAAATCTTAGTTTTCTTTTGAATACTTGTACAAATGATTAAAACGCAAAAATTGTAATTTGTGTTACAGGGGGGCCTCAAAGCAAGGGTCACCTTTTTCGATTTTCAAAAGTGCCAAAAGATGACCCTTACTTTGGGGTGGCCGTGACTTTGAGAAAGCGCATGTTTTGTCCGGTAGTCTGATAGGCTATCAGTGATACCTTAAAATAGCGTTTATTTTATATGCTAACAAATAGCCAAATTCAAAATTGATTTTATTTAGATTTTTTAATTTGATTTTTTCTTCGAAAACCTTCAAATAAGTATGTGGGAAATTTTACTACAACAATTTATTTTGAAAAAAATAGGCTTTGTAAATAGCCTGGGGTTCGAAGCCTTGGGCATGTCGTCACATAGTGCAATAATGAGCTTTTCGTCGCCACCGATAAATGATATGAAAATTTATTTTTTTTTTTGGCATTTTATTTCCTATTTCTCTGTTTAGAAGCTCAGACGCGTATTTTTGCGCTTAGAAATTTGAACCATCCTAGAACGGTCCCCGTAGGTCCAGTTATGTTTCCGCACTTACAAATTCCTGACAAAACGCCTACACACTTTGCACTTATGTTCCCGACGGTCCACTTATATTACCACTTTTTGAAAAATTTGGTGGAAACATAACTGCACAGTTGGTGTACTGTATACAGTATGAAAATAAGTTTTTTGCGTTTTAATTTTTCATTTTATTAGTTTTAAGACTAAATAAGTGCTTAAAAACAATAAATTAACAATTTAAATTGAATATGTCGATGAGCATCAAAAAAAAGTGAGCATCAAAAAGTGCATCAAAAAAAAAGTGATCCTTATTTGACACGACCGACACTTATTTGGCGAAATAGACCTTTATTTGAGGCGCCTTATTTTGCGACTCCCCTGTATGTGATTTCTGTTTTTTGTGATAATAAATTGATTTTTTTATTATTTAAGGATTGATTTTTGGCACTTTTAAAAATGAAATAGTAAAATTTATTAAAAATAAAATGTGATTTTTGTGATTTACGCGTTATTTTTGTGTCATTGTGAGTGGAAAACACTAATCACATCACAATCAGAACTTTGTGATGTTAGTCGGGTTTTGCCAATCACAGGGGCTTTTCGTGTGATTGTGATTCAAACGTTTGTGATTTCTGTGATTGTGTGAGCGGGATTAACTTTTTTGCTGAAGTAACACATTTGTTCGATCCCTGGTTATAGTTATACAATTATTGGGTAAGAATCACCCCTAAAAATTAATCGAAGAAATTTAGAAACAATCTAGAAACGCTCAGCCGATTTTCATGAGACTAAACCGGTAGTAATAAAAATGTCAGAGCAAACTTCCGCATATCGTTTTATTTTCATTTGAAATAAAACACTTTTATCGTAATATAAAGTATAAAATAGCATTTGATCCTCATAGTTTTTCAATTATGAAAAAACAGCCGCATATTTGCCGACATGAATACAAGTTCAAAGGGGCAGCTGTTAAATTCATAAACGAGGTCAAAAGTCGGCATGCAACTGATGGTCAAATGAGGGATGCGCGGCTGGCCCGTCAAGCGAGAGCAGACTTTTTAGGAATTGTTTAATATAATTGCGCAATTATCTGGCCAGCAGTTATCTGGCAAGAATTCCCGCTCGTTTCTTTATCTAGCCGGAATTTGAAGCAAAAATATGTGCCGCCTACGCACTGCACAGTTATCTGGCCGAAAATTCTTACTATAAAATAAAATTATATTTTCATTTTGAGTCTAATAAGAACACTTCCGGCGGGTTAATCCGGTCATATTGTCCAAAAACTTTCTCGATAAAACGCCTACGCACTGCACCGTTAACATACTGTTTTCCGTTAATAGGTCTGATAATTTAATTATTGAACATTCACAGAAAAATATCCTGAACATGAAAATGAACTACCTCATCGTGAACATACAAGATTATCAGGACGGTTGTTTAATTTGATTAAAAATATCTTAAAAACAGTAATACACAGGGTGCGGAGTTAACCGCCACCCTCTTAACGGCTACTTCAGCATTTAACCGCTAGGGGTCCCACTATTTTCAAGCGATCACGCCTACGCCCTGCGCAGTTAACCGCCAGTTTGCAGTTAACCGCCATTTGGAATTTTAACTCGTATGGGGATTTTCTATGAATTTTGAGAAATTTTAGTCAAATATGAAACCTGAGTGATTAATAATTTCACTAATTTTTAATCCATGCAGATTTATGTACAAAGTTTTTGTCAACTTATTTCATTAGGTTACTTCAAAAACAAAATTGTTTTAGGACCTTACATAGTATGTTCTACATACGGTATGTATTACATACTATGTAACATACCTTTTGCTTATAAAACATATAACGTAAAAACGCCATACTGACATTCTATGAAGTTAAAAGTTCAATTCTGGATAATTTTCAGTTTTTGGTATTCATATGTAATACATATGTAATACATACACCGCGTGTCTACGAAAGTTAACGCCCCTAAACTTAACAAGATGCTCGGAACTTAACAAAATGCCTGGAACTTAACAGTCATCTCGCGTCAACTTTTCCGCCCACACACTGTCTGCTAAACTTAACAAAATGCCCGGAAATTAACAAAATGCCTGGAACTTAACACCTTTTTCCCCCAACGTTTTGTTAAGTTCCGGAGACAGATGGTGTATAACCATATCAATTTTGAAGGAAACGATTCCCGCCAATTTTACACAGGATTTTTCGCTCGTTTGACCCACAAGTTTTATAATCTCGATTTGTTTCTCAATTGACATTTCAGGCACAGGTGTCTTTTTGTGTCTTTTTTTATTTTATTATGAATGATAATATCGTTCATAGCAGAAATAGTGTAAATTATTAATTTTGTTTCGGAAATTCTAACTCAATCTAGAAAAAAAGCCTATTTGCCCGGAACTTAACAGTTTTGTCTGTTTTGAAAAAAGCCTAAATGCCTTAAACTTAACAGTTTTAAGCAACTGCTTTTCGGCATTCCCGTCTACGCACTGTCTGCTAAACTTAACAAAATTCCCGGAACTTAACACCTTTTTTTGCCAGCGCTTTGTTAAGTTCCGTAGACAGGTGGTGTATTTAGATTGTACTTCACTTTAAAAAAACATTAATTCAAAACTAAAAATTTAAAAATTTCAATGTCAAGTTAATTATTAAATTTAAAATACTGACTCATCATTTTTGGGCGTTTACCCGAATTGTGGAATTCTGATTAGTCAAAAACGTTTTTTTCGTTAACCGCCACTTTGACACTATCACTTATTTGCAGTTAACCGCCACTTTTTTCAAGTAAATTGCCTACGCACTACACAGTTAACCGCCATTGTTGCAGTTAACGGCCTTACCCATTTCAGCAGTCTCATTGGCGCCCTAAAACTTATTTTTTCCTTTTACGTTTTTTTCAACATCGTGAGCGAGAATATTACTAGTAAACCTGGGCTTTACCGGTTATAACCGTTCAATTAGGCTTAATCAACCTACTAAGTTTCACGGTATAGTAAGAAAAGAAGGAAAATGATCGCAAATTTACCCAGATCTGCTTATTCAATCATTCCAGCTTCTTGGTGTGTCCTGAAAACCGAAGGAATCGAAATGATTTGGAAAAAAAAAGAAAACCAAAATTTCATTTTGTTTTCTCATGATTTGTGGATAACACGACTGCAGCGTGATATCACCCTTCAGATAGATGGTACCTGGTTTACGAATCGTACAGGATGAGCTTTATATAGTTTCGTATGGTACCATCGTATGTTAGTCTATTTTTTAATACAGTCAGGGTACATTTCTAGATGTGCCGTCTCTAGATATGCATGTCTCTCTAGACGTGCGTTTTGTCACGAAAATACCTCTAGATGTGCACTTTTATTCAGACCATTTTTTCCAAAAATACCTCTAGATGTGTATTTTTTCGTGTTCTTTTTTCGATAAATCTCTATAGGTGTTCATTTTCGTGTATTTTTGCTCATAAAGAGATTACAAATTCACGTATTTGCTCAAAAAGACTTACTAAAAATGTATTTTTGGTCCATTTTTATGCATAATATAGTTTTTACGTAGAATCCAAATACTGTCCATACCTAAAAATCGTTGCGACTTTTGGTTATAAAAATCGTAACGATTTTGAATCATGCCGTCATTTCGTAACGATTTTAAGTCATTGGCTCTTTTACCCTTCAAATTAGTATTTCTATGGTTTTTTCTTATTAAATCATAATAAACACTTTAAGAAACCCCTGTGCTGTTATCTTGTCAACCGTTATCTTGCAGATTTTGCCGTTGACTCCCTATCTTGTGGATTTTTTTCCGCAAGTTTTCCAGGAATCCCTATCTTTATGTGTTAACCACTGCGCTGTAATCTTGCAGATGTCCGCGTTTCCTCCGTTATCTTGCGGATTTTTTTCATGCGAAAGTTGCACGATACCGGCGCAGGGTTTGTAATATAAATTACTTAAAATGTCTTAAATTTACATTTTGATCAAAATGCTTTCTTTTCATATAAGTTAAGAAAAATTTTCGAGAAAATTCAATATAGCTTCATTGAGGTTTTAAACAAGCACTAATTATTAGTGCTTTCATAAAAACGGAAAACGGACTGGAGGAAAAATTACGGCCAATTTCTCAGGAAGTTTAAAAAATATAGGTGAAAAATTAAGGTATTTTCATATGTTTGGGCGATGAAAATTATATGAAGTCCCAGCCTTCCAATTGTGCGATTTGCGTTTCCAAAAACGTGACCAATTGGGCAGTCCTGCACATTTCGAGAGTCGTCCAAATTTTTGTAAAATTGTCATTATCAAGTTGACAACTATTTTTCTAGGGCGTTTTCATAGATAGTCATAGATATACACAAAATTGATACCTTTACCGTTTCCAACAAAAAAAATTGAATCAATAAATTTTGTCTGTTAAACCAAAACGACTTTTTGCCAGTCTGTAAATTTTCCTGAAAAAGTGCACAATTAGGCAGTCGTGCACAATTGGAAGGTGCACAATTGAAAGGCCTGGATTTTTTTCAACTTTAAATTAGAAAAAAATTATTTTTTTTTAAATTACGAAGGTTTTTATGGTCAAAAAGGACTACTCTTCTTATACAGAGGTCTACAAGTGCTTATATGATGAGATTATCGACCAAAATAGTAGAGTCAGAAAAATTCATTTGGCAACCGACGGGGAAGTTGCTTTGTATGGGGCGTTCATAGAAGGTTTTTACATATAAAGAAATAATTCTTAGTTTAATCCTGCGTGACGTTTTTACGGATCATACAGTCGATATATTTACAAAAAAATTAACTTTTATGAACTACACCACCTGCCTACGTAACTTAACACCACGTAATTTAACAAAAATCACGTAACCTAACAATTTTCTCGCGGCAACTTTTCCGCCTACGCTCTACCTACGAAACTTAACAGAAATCACGTAACTTAACAAAAATCACGTATTTTAGCAAAATAAAATCTGTCTTTCTTTTTTTATTTTTTTTTTATTTTAGTTGTCCCAGTTTAACAAACAGTTGTTTTTACCGTCAATTAGACCATTGGTAGAGTAGAAATAGGTATAGAGTGAGCACTTTCATCACAAAATCTAGAAAAAAAGGCAAACATTGACGTAACTTAACAGATAAAAATTGAGTTGCGAAATTCAAGATCTAGAAAAAACAACCTTAATTACATTATGTTAACAGCAAGCTCCTAAATTACACCACCTAATACGTTATGTTAACACACGTTATGTTAACAAAGTTAAATTATGTTAACACTTTTTTGAATTTAATGAACCTCGTTTTCCGCCCACGCGCTAACACGTTATGTTAACAATCGCCTACGTCTAAACTCATTATGTGAACAAAGTTACATTATGTTAACAGTTTTCAGTCACGTTCTATGTGAGCAATTTGTAGATCTGATGAACCTCGGTTTCTGCTCACGCCCTAACACGTTATGTTAACAACGATATGAATCTGGCGACCTAAAAGGCCGGTCGTTTCATTAGATATTTCTTTAATTTCTCTTAAGTTGATAAATTAAATGGTATCGACGTTTTTTGGTTTGACTCATTTCATTTATACCGCTTTTTGTGACGATCAATTTGACAAAATAAAGTAAATGCGATAAAAATTGAATTGCGCAATTCCTNCCCTTTTTCTGTAATCTCGAAACATAATTTTTGTTCACAGCAATATGCGGCATATATTATATGCCACTTAGCGTGAAACTTCTGACGTGAACTTTTTATTATTTTTTTCTATCAAACTCGGATATCAAACTCGGATATCAAACTCGGAACAGAAACCGACGATAAATTCAATGGCTGGAAATGGAATACAGAAATATCGAATTATCAAATTCCATGGCCTCTCTTATTTGGCGGCGCCGCATTTGTTGTAGAATTCATTTTGGTTTTGGCATTTCGTGATGGCCGCGACTACAAATGGTTTTGTCCATGTGCATTTTTTTATTTGCTCATGATTATTCCCTCTTTTATTGTACTTGAACACGGAGAGTACAGCTCGGATTGTGAGCCATTTAAAGAGCAATACAGGTTATCTATATTTAGAATTATGTAAATTATAACGTAGTTTGAGTTTCTCAACAATAATAAGATTTTCCGTCAAATATTAACTAGCGTACTTCAGTTTGCTGCAATCGTTTAATCGTTCTGAGAGAGACATTTCGATTCAGCTATCTTCTACAAGGTAATTTTATTGTGCACAACATCAATTTGAATGGTCCCTGTAATTTCAACGTATTTTAATAATATTTGTCCAGCGGTAAGTTTCAGAGAAAATTAAGACACGTATAGTATACTTTCATAAGATGGTAAGGCGCCCATTGTTTACAAACATGAAATGCCAGAAGTGACGGTAAAAGACCTTCTATACAATAAATTAAACTGCAATTTTTGGAAAAATACTCTCGAAGTTACCGCGTATCAGTTTATTGGTTTGCTCAAAACCAAACCATCACCAAAAGCCGCCTTCAAGGTTGCGAACTTGACTGTAAATTAAATCCGATATCGTACCTTCTCGTACAATTGTGACGGTATTGAGTCGATTTTTTAACGAAAAGGTTCGCTTGAACAAGACACAAAAAACTATTGTCCTCGATTATTGAAAAATGTTTCATAAAAACAATGTTCACAAAAAAACATGTGTATTTTATCTACCTATTTAGTTTCGAAGATTATGGCGAACGCATTGAATCAATAGTTCCAACTGTGCAATCACCAACCACACAATCTACCTCCACAAGAAAAAAACACATTAAAAAACTTATTGATAATATATTCGAGAAGGGTGACTCGTTGACCGAGTTGGCTAAAGCAGCGGAGACTTCCCAGTGGCTCTTAGGGTTACATCAGGTCTTATTGTTCTTTCTTGTCCTTGGAAGATGGTTTCTCCCTCGAGGGTCAAATACGATCAGGTTTGTAAACTGTTTTGTATCTGTTTGAGCTAAAACGACGTTACCCCTCGTTTCACATGAATATCCGGTGGAAAAAGGCATTTTTTGTTTTACTTAATTTCTAGATGGTTATTTCTAGAATAAAATAATGAAAAAACAGTGTTAGAGACAACCATCTAGAAATTAATTTTAAAAAAT
>SCLG01000209.1:6868-18707 GCA_004367875.1 Oikopleura albicans
ATGTGCGGAAACATAACGGCTCCTACGGGGCTGTTCTAGAATGTTTCAATTTGCTAAGCGCAAAAATGCGCGAATGAACTGCCAAACAGAGAAATTAGAGATAAAATGCCAAAAAAATCTTATCATTTGTCGGTGGCTACAAAAAAACTTTTTAGTGCAATAGACTCATATTATATGAGTCATATACTATGAGCCAAAATTAAGGGTTAAACAACTCTAATTCGAGTTCATTGATAATTAAAAATTAGTTCGTAAGATAAGCGCGTAATACGCAAAAATATGTCGGGCGGAAACATAACAGCGCAGTGCGTAGGCGAACAAACGGGAAAAAATTCTCGAAAAAGCGGAAACATAATGGCACCGTCGGAGCGGAGCGGAAACATAACGGCCGGATAAATACCGGCGCAGGTGGTGTATATCTAAAATGGGAAGTGCAATTATTTTAAATATACCTCGGCACCAAGTCAATTCTTCGTAGAAGATATGTTGTACGTGCCACAATCGTTACTTACGTAAAATATGATGTATAGCAATTGAATTACGCGCCCCATGTTTTGTTATCTGCATCGCATCAATTTCGGTGAACAACAGTACAAAGTGATGTAATGTTAAATAGGGCCCTCGCGTTGAGACTTGACGTGTTCAAACTTCCGAGCAATAACAGTACGTCGACTATATGTCATTAAGGCCCACCCAGAAGTGGGGGCCATCTGTCAGTTTCTGTTTTCTTTCATTTCATTGATAGCTAACCATGTTAATACAATATTTACGGTCAAAATAAGCTGATCAACTCGCAATTTTGCCACACCAAAAAATTAACGTGAACACGTCATACTTTTCCTGGTTTTCATTTAACGTCAAGACACGTCTACATCAAAAAATATAAAAAAATAAATACTGTTTAAGTAACTCATCATCGTCAAATTAGCCATACTTTTGATAAATACGACTGAACTACACCCTTTACGAGTTTATTAGCCAAAAATCCGCCTGGTAAATCAACAGAGGGCCGATAAACCCCTAGGTCGTAGGCGGACTCAGTGCTAGAAAATATACAAAAACCTGCCAGTTAATTTTCGAGAATTCCAGAATCCGATAATATAACTCATTTTAAGCTACGTTAACAAACCCTCAAAAAATACTTTACATATCGTGAGTATCGGAGAAAATGAACCAATTGACGGATCATAATTTATTATTTGAAGTTACAGTCGTGGAAGCGAGAACGTAACAATTCTTGACAAATGAAAGTGTTACGTTATCGCTTCCACGACTGTACATGTACAAGATAAATGTATAAGATAAAGTTTCTCAAAGTTTAGGATGAAGTTCAGCCATAAATCTAGGTGATCGGCTAAGGTTTAGGCGCTAAACCGGTAGTGCGTCGGTCGGCTAGCTGGATAAATCAGGGAGACGGTCTCATAAACTAACGATCGGAGGTAACCAGTGAAACCTCCCGCAATACAAAACGGAAGTTCATAGGTGAAGTAAAGTTCATCGGTAAATTTCATAGGAGGGTATCTCTTCTGAAAAACTTTCTTAATGTCTAAAATTCTTCATAAGAGGAGTGTAGCGGAAATCCGTAATCTCTCAATGTCAGTTACATTCAATTAAAACCTTCAAATAAGTTTAGAAATAATTTCGGAAAACAGAACTATTTCTTTTTCCGTGCATCCATACCGAAACTGTCTTGGAGCTTATCGTACGAATAATCGACAGATTAGTTCTGTGGTCGTTCACGTCAATGACTCATAAAATTTTAAATTTGCACATGAAGTTGAATCGGTTCACGAAAGCCAATTTTAACGGAACTTCGTATTCGTCAACTAACTGGAATACACGACGGAATGTTAAGTGCGAGCGTTGTGGAGTTAGCAAACCGCACTCCCGCTTAGTCAGATAATTTGGTAAGCTAGTAAATTAAGCTTAGTGAACTAATTTTAACTCAATTTATTCCATATACTATAATAACTTATTATTAAAGAGTCGTATAAATTAAATTTTCGACACCTTGCGCCTTCGTGTCAAAAGATAGAAACAAATGGGATAATCCGTTATACGAATTCAGTCGGTGCCATTGAATCATCTATGAGTTCTAAAATCATATTTTTAGTTCGTAAACACTTCTTATACGTCCCATATTGCCACGAAATTACTATATTTTGCGTCCCATTACTAAGAAGACGAATTTTCTGAGCTTCGACGTGTACTAACTTAACGGTTCACACAGATTTATTTAGAACTTGTTAAAACCATATTAAATAAATTATTTTCCATTTTTAATTAATGTAGGAATTGCCAGCTCAAAGATGATCAAAGTCAGGGATTGTTTTTCAACGTTTTTTCCACCCGAGAATGAGTTGGACAAGTCAACTCAAGATGGGAATTGTTTCAATTGGTAGAAAGTCTAAAATAGACCACGATTATATAATTTGGGAAGAAATCAAATTAGTTGGCATTTCATCATCAACCGGGTCATGGTCGGTGACATCCATACCGCTTTATTTAGTTTGAGATTTTTTGCTGTGATGTGTTTTTCTTCTGGTTGTTTGATAACCAACTTTGAAATGAACGATTCAAGCTGACATTATAGATTCATTTAAATTGCTGAGTATAGCCAAAAATCATAATTTACCAAATGGATACAAATATGTTTTCACAAACAATTCAAGCTCCTACTAGGTATAAATGTAATTTACAAAAAAATTACCATTATCATTTTCCAAGAGAAAGTAGTAAAAGTATATCATATCTGTAATGAAGAGTACACGTGAATACAACGGTTCAATTAATTTTTATTGTTTTTTACGGTACTACAAATTGAAATTGAATAAAGCGACTTATCGTATGAGAAACACAATAAAAAAACTACTAAATGAAATCCGAACAAATTATAATATGCATAAAGTAAAAGGTGAATAAGTTATTATTCCGAACAAACTATTAAAAATCCCATCGGCGCGACGTTCAACGCATGTAAACAGGTCGCTACCCACATCGAAAAAGCTATCATAACATTTAGCGCGCATACCATGACCAGGCGAAGCAAGTGGTGCATCTAAAAACGAGCCGTTTTTATATTTGATACATGAGTACTGTTTCTAGACTTTCGAGTTGGGGCAACGTTCAAAAACTATTTCGGCGCCAATTACATATCGAAAGTCGGTTGTCAGACTCTGGCATATTTGAGTCTCCCGTGCAATTTATCTTCATGTTTATTACGCATATGCGTAGAAAACGTCTTTCGTTAAATAATTTCGTCCAAAATTGAGTCGAAAAATATTTTTTTTTGGAAAAACAAATGCTATTTGTTAAGAATTCTTTCTCGTATTATTGAACTTAATGATGTTCAGCCATAATATCAGAGAAGTTATTTACCGATAGATCTGGCCATATAATGACGGACTTCATGGTGAATAAGATGGAATTTTACAGCTCAAAATTCTGGCCATATATAACATTTGTGATAATTCTGACGATATAAAGACGCAAGAATTCTAGTCGGAATTCGCATTAGTTTACATAAACTTGCAAGGGTTCTATACCTTGACGGTTCGCACCTGCGACGGGTTATCCCGTTCGTGCTATTAGCTGGCTAGTTTTACCCCAAAAAACTTTCCCGCCTACACCCTGCGCAATTATTAGGAACCCTGAGTAGTTAACTTAGACCCCCCTTCTCGCCCTCCTAACATAAAGATATCCAGTAGGGGGGGCTACCTTTATCGAAAGGTTACTTTTTCAAAATGCTTCAAGTATTTTTAAAAGATAACTTTTCAATTACACCTTACTGTCATTTCGTACAATGCACAATAAAATTTATATAAAAAAAAAGTTATTCCGCCCTCGCACCGCGCAGTATAATGAAATTCTCAAAATAATAGTTTTTGGATTATTTTTTTATTCATTTTTATTTTAACTCTACACCCCCTATGGGCTTATCCGCCGCTTTTGCGCAACAATTTGCTCAATTGTTCGTTTATCTGGCCGTTTTTTTCTCAAAGAAGTTGCTGTTGCATTGCGGTTGTATCCGGCCACCTGCTGATTTATACCATTTTGAGATATGGGTTGAACTTCTAACTCTTCTACAATCCAAGAATGGCTCCAATTAATAGTGATTCGAAAATTTTATTTTTCTCTCTAAGATATAATATTAAAGCGTAACTATGACGTTTTGTTAGTTCCATGGAATAATGAGTAATATAATCGGATCTTAAAATTTCCCGGCTTGTTTTAAACATAATATAACATTATAATATAAAAACAATTTGGTATTGCGCAATTCCCTCGTGCTGTTATCAAGCAGGTCTTTCATTGGCTAATGACAATTTGGTATTGCTTTTTCCCTATCCCGCCTACGCCCCGAGTTATCGGGCGTTTGTTTGTCGCGAAACGCGCCCAATAACTGCGCACCCGGTGTAGTACATATTGTAGTACATATGTACCGTATAAACTATGTTCTACGCCATATTTTTATCACGGTTCTAGTTTTTACCATTGTTTAGCAACAAGAAAGGTTTGGTTTTATTTGTTCCACCAGTTGGCTAGGATCCCATTGGCAAAGCACCAATGGTTCTATGGAACCTCAAATGACCAGACTTGGAATTGCTGGGATTTGCCAACAGACAACCAAACATAATTTGCAATTTGTCAGACTTACTGTATTTACTAAAATTTTCGAGCAAAAACGTCTACGCAAAACAGCGTTAACTCCCAGGGGGACAATGGTCCAAATTTGGACCAAACGCCTTAAATCGACCGTAAATGATTGTAAACCGGGCTTAATCGAAAATCGCTGAAACAGGGGTCTCACCAAATTTTACGAGGAACAATATAAAACATACAATGAAACTATTTTTTGCTAAAAATTCGAGAATTCGAAATTTCTCGGACGCGTACAAAATCGGCGATTTTCTATTTTTGCTCATTTCGTCCGAAAAACATGAAAATATGGAAAACCCTTGAAACAGGTGTCGACTCATTTTTGAGAGCTTTTTTGGGATGTTTTTTTTTGAAAATACTCTTATGGGGAGTACCCCATATGGGTACCTCAATTTTCAAAATTGCTCAGATTTAGCTCCATTTTTTAAATGACGTATTTTTAATCATTGGGTTCATTTTTGAAGTCAAATCAAATTATGGAAATCTCAAAAGGCTATCAGATAAGCCCTGTGAAAATAATCTTGAATTTTGAAAGAGTGCTTAGAACTTGCCGAAATTTGATAAACAGACATATTTTTGGCCATAGAGTTCATATTTGAAGTCAAATCAAACTATGGTAGTTTCCAAAGCTTATCAGATAATCTTTTAGTTGATTTGAATTAAAAAATAAAGTTTATGTCTACTTATACGTATACCAATATTCAGCCATAAAGCAATATTCAGCCATTTTCAGAGTTTTTCACAGGGCTTATCTGATAGCGTTTGGAGATTGCAATGGTTTGATTCGACTTCAAAAATGAGCATTACCAAAATTTTAGGACAAAAATACACTAGAAAATTAGATTTGAGGTAAATCTGACCATTTTTGAAAATATAGGTTTTTAATAATTTACCCCCCCCATATGGGGTATTTTCCATAAGGGTACTCACAAAAAACGGTCAAAAAAAGCTCTCGTAAAATGAGTCGACACCTATTTCAAAGATTTTTGATAGTCTTTCCTCGTATGTCGTAATTAGTTGCTGGAAAAGTTGCCCTATTTACAGGGTTTTTTATAAATCTTCCTATAGTCTTTTGGAGACGTCTGAGAATTTTTTCATGGTTCCCATCGAATTCGTCATAGGCAATTACCATATAAACCGCATCGTTCTCTCGGATATAAACCTTAACATAGCCGACAGGGCGTTTGGTCCACATTTGTACCATTGTCCCCCTAATGATTATATGCCACTTGGGAGGATTATATGCCACTTGGGACCCTTGGGACCCTTGGGACCCTTTAAGGGCCTTGGGCCTTAACAAGTTTCTGCGTTCTTAGATTGGATTTAAAAACATAAAAAATGAGCCGCTATTCAGTAATTGGGCAATCGAAGGGCCAGCAAGTATTACATTCAATTAATTACATTAAATTTGTCGACAACACTGCTATCAAATAAAATGACTGATCTGTACGACGGATTCCGGGAACATTTGACGAAAATTTAATCTACGCAAGTTCACAGATGAACGTTTTGAAATCCCCGCAGGCTCATATCAAACTTTTTTTCGCTCGCTTGGGTGGGAATGAATTCTAGTACCAATGATCCAACTATTAGAAGAATCCGCAAACTTTGTAGAACACGTTTCGAAATAGATTAAAAGAAATGAAGTACGTCGACTGATTGAACGGGTCCGTCTGCGTATGCGATTGGGGTAGTGCTGGTGGTATGTATTCCACTTTGTCTCCTTTGTATGTGGTGAATCTTGAGTCCATCTACGCCTTCATGTTTAATTTAACCACCACTTTGCCCTGGCCCTGCTGCACCAAATATACCGAGCAAGGAACAAAACATGAAAAAACGTGTAAAGGCTAACGTGGACTGCTCCGAAAACGGACGTGCCGCGGTATTTTAGATACACGACCTGTAGGATCCTACTCTCGCGACGTGTAAGCTTACGTTTTTGTACTGAAAGTTCTTCGGAATGTGATTTTGGTGGTGTTGTACAAAGTGTTGAACGAATACCGCACTTTTCATTAATCAAAGCGTCCACCGCTATCGGATGTTTCAAGTGTGATTGACGATAATGTGCGTTAAAAATGCACATGATGTGCGTGATTTTAGCTTTAAATAACATTTGTAGCTAAAGATAATATGTACAAACGGCTGCAAATTTCGGAGTGGGGTACTTTCGCGACCATTTGTGGTCGCGATAAAACCCGTTTATGAGTACTTTTGGGTCCACGCCATTTGGTCGCAAATTGTTGTTCAAAATATGGTTTCGCGATCACATGATCGAGAAGTGGTTCTTGGGTGAGGTTTCGCGACCACTGTTTTTAAGTATAAAAAAATGGTCGCGAAACCTTGTTTAAAACACCATTTCGCGCCCATGTGGTCGCGAAACCATATTTTGAACAACAATTCGCGAGCAAATTGTGTGGTCGCGAAAGTACTCATTAACAGTAGTACCCTTATTTCGCTTGGGAAGTTTCATCTGGTCCAATTTGTGATGAAATATTATTGATGGAAAATTAAAGCATTAAATGATCTGATTGTCATGCGATTATATTTAGCTTAACGCAGGGTGAACCGGCGCAATTAGAAACCCGGTGACAAATTAGCCATCAAAGCTGTATAGATTGCTTTTACTCAAGATCAAACCTTAGGACCTAATGAAGCGCATGTGTTGATAAAATTTCGTTGTAAAACTGTGCTGAACTCGGAGAATATTGTTTGGCAACGAGTCGTTTCTGAAAATAAAATTGCGTAATTTGCCCATTCGGCGACGGCATATTATTCAGCTCCAAGCACAGCTCAATTCAATCCCTGTTATGCTCGCATAATCGGCCCGAGCCATGTTTTTTAATCCAAGCATCTTTTGGGCCTGCCCCCTTAAGCACTTAAGACAGTGGTAAGTTTTGACGTGAATAAGTGAAATTGAGAGCCATCGAATACGAAGATCAAAGAGGCAGCTCAAATTATCTTCCACGTTAGGTAAGTGGCACCTTTACCATAATCATCCACAAGTAAACACAGAACCATATTTGAAACACGAGCACCGCTTAATAACGTTTTTGAACCACAACTTGCGGGTTGTGAAATGCCCGTACGATATCACAAAACATGCTCCATCAACCACTGACTCAGACATCAGACTCTTACATCCTCTAGAATCCACACTAGGCTGTCCAAACCGAAGTTTAGTTTGAACATTTTGATTTAACCTACTTTTGAGCCAGAAATAAGCCAGATAATTTATATTGGTAGAAATTTATTAGAATTGCAAACACAATTAACGTTCGTTCATTTTAAAATATGCACTACTTTCTCAATATAAAGAAATATTCATTTTTGGTTCAAAAGAATGTGAAGAATTAGGGAATGGTTGTGAAAGATATGATTGGTGGGAATCAAGGCGCGTAGGTTAGTTCATACATCTTAATACTGTTGACATTCTACCTCCTCCATTTCCCCTTTTATATTCTAATTTTCTTTGAAAAGGTAGTACATATTTTAAAATGAATGCTTCTTATATAAAACATTTTTGACTCTGAGACCCGTACCTACCTTTACTTAGCTGTTGCTCACTTGACGCTCAGGTATTTTCTTGGGCACATATGTTGATAAGTTCAACACGCATCTTGTTTTCGAAACAGTTATCTAGTGATGACTTTCGCAATTGAGTTTCGACAGCCTAAACGCTAGCCATCAACTAGATAACTTCTGACAACAATTCTGTAAGCTGGACTGACGACCACAACATACACACCACAGAAGACGATTTCGTTTAGGTTATTGCTATAGCATATGCGTTTACTTGCAACGTACATTGATATACATGGAGCGTTGATATTTCGCAAGCTATCCAATTATAATAATTATTTCGGTTTATATTATAACTAATCAATTATTTATAGGTCAAGAAAATATAGGTTAAGAATCCATATAATTATTTGGTCAGTATCTGATAAGTTACCGTTGTTATTGACTGCCGGCACGCGTTTCAGCTCCTTCATTTTTATGTCCATTTTAAAGGTGAGTTTCATATGTTTTTAGTATCTGATGATCACTTGTTGTTATTTAATGATTTAAATCATGACCTTAAAACTGTTTTTGATAACGTCAGGAAACTCCCACATGATCCTGCCATATCCGTTGCGAACTTTGCATCAAAAATCCGAAGGCAGATATGTTTGAGGAACTGAACGAACTTTTATTGGAGCAAAAAATAAAACAAAACAAAAAACTGAAGCACTCAAAAAGTGCTCGTAAATATGGCTTTTATTGAGGCTTTATAAATCGTGTATCACATGATCCGTTGAACTTGGCGAAAAACTGGATTATGAACTACAATCCACTTTATGATTCTAGCTACAATGACATTGTCAGTTTTATTTCGATTTTCAGAGGCTGCCATCGTTTTTTTTCTCTCTTAGCAAAGTAGGTCGAGCATGCGTAGATACTCGATATATTCTCATGAAGATATGAGATTTCCTAGTGTGGTGATCTCAGAAACTACACGCTGTGGCTGTCTTAGAAGGCAACGTCTCAGTGATAGCGTGTTATAAGCAAGATACATACGGCTATAATATAAATTTTCGGATGCGTCATGATTTTTGTCGGTTATTCCCACTAATCGCAGGACACCGCCTACACACATATCCGACACTTCTGCCATCAAAAAATAACCCGTCGGATAATTTCGAAGGCTGCCACATAACTGCGCATTGTGTCGGATAACTGGTCAGAACGTAATTTCAAGATATTTTCAAGATTATTGCAAGATAATTCAAATGGGCCATCAGATACAGTATCTGCCCAGAGCTATGAACATATGTTTTTTTCAAATCTGACAGTTTATTTTTCGGCCCCAAAAGAAAAAAAGTCATGTTTCTCTTAGGTTAAACCGTTGAGCTCATGATTAATGTGGCGATATGCAGTATCAATAGCTATTGTTTGCAACACAAATACGGGTATATTTACAATATACATGATGTTCGATGATAGTAACGCCACGGTCGACTAGTTTTCCATAGAAATATCATAATCACAAGTTCACGAAAAAACCGCAAGTTCTCAGCCATGTTAGTGTTTTGACATTTTGAACATGACATAAACATTATTTGTTCCGAATCATCGGGCCGAATGACACGATACAATTAGGGTATACGAATCGTATAATACGATATGTAAAAATTCATGAAAAAGGCACTTATAAAGCACCTAATAGGTTAATGTTATATTTGTTAAAATTTTGAAATTTTAGATTGGTAGCTATAATTCCGTGCCGTTGATTGAGAATCTGGATGACTCGTAAAAAAGTTTTCAACCATGCTAGTTTAAATCCGTTGTAAGTTAGTGGCATGGAATTCAGTTACAGACCGCAGCTTATTATCACTATCATATCGCTTAATAAACCCTAAACGTAACAGATAATTAACATGTTGAGTTTTGGGGAAAATCCGCTTTTTTCATACAGCTCATGTCGCAATAATATGACAAAAATAACGCCAGCAAAGAAGACAACTTTTGTATGCAAAAACATTACAATTCACAAAACATGATGAACAATTTTTCTCATTAAGTATTTTTAGGCACCTTATAGCCCTAGCTACGTTTGTGCAAGTCAACAACGTTAACAGCCTTGGACCAAGGCCCTTGGTAGTTGATCAACTTCAAATAATGCAATCTCAGCACACCACTTAACGTGTATTTCCAAAAGCTGTAATGAAATGAAATGATGATAATTATAGTGAACTTGGTATGGCCATGATATGCTAATGAAAGCTCCCACTTCGGAACCAAATTGCCGTTCCAATATTTGAAAATTTGAACATGGCTGTCGTCAAGATCGTCTTTTAATCCGTTTAGGCGAAATCCTATTACATCCGGAATAATTGATTTAATCGAGGTGATTTAGGAGCCAACGGGTAAATCGGATTTTGATTTCAATGCTAACGTGGATGTTGCAGCTCATCAAGAAACGTTCTGGATTACCAAAAAATAACATACTTCAAGGTACTGCAACTCTCGAAACCTTTTTTATTCGAAAAATTTTTAATACAATGGTTATCAACGGGAGACACGTCTAGGGTGTTACATGTCATTTTTTAAAGTGGTCATAAAAAAACTAATATTTGGAAAATGTAAGCATTAAAAACCGGTAATTTTTCAGATTTTTTACTAAAAAAAACGATTTTTACCGGTCAAAAACCGGTTATTTTTTAAAAATTATATGAAATTTGAACTCTTCGCCTCAAATCACCCTTAAAATCAGAAAAAAAAACAGAAAAGTTGGACCGGTAAAGGTTTTCGATTTTTCATAACTTTGGACCGGCGCTAGATTGGAATTGGCGCGCTGATTGGCCACCAAAAAGTTATCGTAAGTTATCAATTAAGTTATCGTTTAACGCTAATAGTTATCGTTTAACGCTTAGTTATCGTTTATCATAATATTTTATTATGAAAGGTCTATCAAACAAAAAAATATTTGCGAGAAACATATTTTGAAAAAAATGCTTTGTCACTCATTTAGTCCTAAGTTATTTTGCCCATTTTGTACTAAGCCGTTCTAACAGCGCATATGATGTTTTGGGGAAAATAATATCTTGCTTTTTTCGTCCTTCTTGGTTATCTACCTTTAATATTTATTCTATATGACCATCCTGATGTTTAAGTATACACATCTTAAATTTTATAAGCTAGGGATTTTCAAACCTGTTCAGGACATTATTTTATTTAGCAGCGAGGTTCGGATTTTGTGTGAACAAAGTTTGGATTAGGTTAAATATAGAAACATCTCTTAGAATCGTTATGTTCCATTCATAGAAGCCCATAATGTTCAGAGAACGATGTCGTGGAATTTTAAAACTATTTTGCCATCAAGACAGACTCAGATATTAAATAGACGCAAAAAACCTCCATCATCAAAATTCCCTAATGAGAAGAATTTAACTTTTTTACATTACAATTTTAAGGACCGGTCAGAGGAGTTGTTTACAAAAAAATAAGAAAATTACGAAAATCAATATTAAACATTGTTTGTTTGATTTCTAGGTTTATTTAGTCTAAATTGCTAATATACAGTACGATCAAGTTCATTTCAACTAAAAAAATCTAGAGAATTTGGAGTTTTCTCCACATCGATCAAACCCGGAATTACAGCAATCACTCCGACAATTTATTAATATAAACTGGTATACAA
>SCLG01000209.1:58073-68166 GCA_004367875.1 Oikopleura albicans
AAAATAACTCAACTTTGTTAAGATAACTGGTGGTAAGATAATTGGTCAGGAGTGTATTTTGGGTAAGCACTTAAAGTACACGAATAATTGACTAAAATGTCCATTATTTCAAATAACTGTTACGATAAAAGAAATGACTCGTCCAAGGATTGATACGACAAGGTATGGTGCAACAAGAGTAAAACAACTGTAATAATAAGCCATCAGGGGTTAGAATCACCTCAATCATATATATGAAAACAGAGACATGTACTCTAGAAATACGTGAATGTAATTAACCCGCAGAGACCATTTACATGTAATAGTTTGCTAAAGACTCTACTTATTGATTGAGATAAGTAGTTTTGGAAGGCCAAAAATAAACAAAAAAGCGAAATCAAATATAAAAGTTAAAATTAAAATACGTTGCCTAACGATAAGTTGTCTAAAATAAGTTGGCCAAACTGAAAAGGGCTTGACTAATATCTTCCTAAAAAGCTTTACAGTATTAGAATGAACCTTCCGGCGAAATTTTGACTGATAAGTTGATTCACTAACACGATCACCAACTTTGGGCTCTACGGGTTAATAATTATAAGGACATACACAATGATATTACAAACTTATGAATATATAAATAACAAGAATACGAATTATTTTTTTTAATTCGGCCATCTACGACGGACATAATAAACCGTTGATCGGAAAAAATGGATTCTTACAAAAAATGTTTTTTTTTCATCTGTGACATTTTGAGGCTGTCGGTTAAATGATATCGATTTGAAAAAGATCGATTAGAACTGTGTTTTCAACTTGGTTTAAAGGATGAAGAACCGTCAGCGTTGGTCCAAAACATTATTTGCCAAGATAATAATTTTTAAATTCATGTGGTTGGTCCAACCACCAAAAGAAATCTATGGAAAATTCGACAAAAGTGCCTCGTTCCGGATTCTCTTTTTTTCTAGATACTTTTCTAGACATATTGAGTTTTAGAATCGGCTGAACCTGGTCAGGACTGTTTTGTATTATATTTTTCTACTAAGACACCGTGTCAGAAAGAGAGGAATGTCAACATTTTTAGAACTCCTGTGAGAGGAATGTCATTTTTTTTCTAAAAATCCCTGAAAAGGAATGTTTTTATTTTATCTAGAAATCCCTGAAAAGGAATGTCATTATTTCTAGAACTATTCATTCAATGGAATGCCATCAGTAATTCTTGAATGTGTTTTTGGTTGAGGTTCGTGCGCCAATTACACATGTACATAATAAAATCCGTTTTTTTTTCGTAAATTTGCATTTTTGTGTGTTTTTGACTGAACCAAGGTCATGTGTGAACTTGACTTTTCGCAATTTGGAATGCTTAGAAGTAAACGTCGCCAACATCAGTGGGTGTAAGACTCTCTTTTTCATTCCCACCTCCGCTTTGCGTCATTTTGTCCGGATTCTCGTTTTCGTCGCGGACAGCGGCGCCATCTTCGTCCTCAGAAGATAATGACCGCGATTTTTCTTCATGTTGTAAAAGTGTTTTTTGGAGGGATCGACAGACGGACAAAAAACACGAGCGTACAATTTCCTAAAACAAGTTCAATTAGTATAATTTGAAAAAAACGCGAAAATTAACATACTTCTTAAAAAATAATGATATCAGAAGCAAAATACAAAATATATACGTGCGGATCAAAGCCGCTTAATGAATCTGTTTTATCTCAAATTAGTTAAATTAGTATTATAAGGTCATGAAACATTAGACCGCACCCAGTGTAGTCAACCATAAGTTTATCTTAATTTGTTTGCCTTGTAGAACAAGTGCACCTTTTTCTGTCTTAAAGACTACATATTATTAAACCATGGTGGGAAAAGTAAGAAACAAAAACTCTGGTTTATTTTCCGCCGGCATAATTTACGGCTTCATTTTTCTTCAATGATCATTAACGCAAGCGCGATCGTCGGCCAGTCAGTCAATGCAGTTGGTATCAATAGTATAAAGAGCAAAAACGGCTAAATGGGAAGTTATTTTCCGCCATTAAATTTTGGTGAATCGTGGGATATGAACATAAAAAAACGCTTCCGACCACATAGTAGGATATAACAGTAGTCATAAAGAAATCTGGTTAAAATAACGTTATAATCAATCACTCAGATTAGCGGGGGTAAAAGAATTTGTTTGTAGTAGAAATGAAAATAATATGAACATTAATAATACAGTCCCGACCTTCTAGTTGTGCAATTTGCGTTTCCGAAAAACGTGCACAACTAGGCAGTCGTGCACAACTAGAGGGTCGTGCAAAATTTGGTTAAATTGTCATTATCAACTTAATGAACTTTATGAATTTCATATATACTGGTTTAGTCTTATGAAAATCGGCTGCGCGTTTCTAGTATACCGTATCGGCATATTTTAAACTGATATTGGCCAATAGGAGCACCCCATTGCAAGAAAAAAGAAGAAAATTTCTCTATTCTAGAAACGCTCGGCCGATTTTCATGAGGCTAAACCTGTTAATATATATTATCGACTAATAACACTGTATTTTGATGAAAGTGACGCGACAATTAATAAATACTGAAACTACGTTTATATAATATAAATTTACGTAATTTACGTCGTTTGTTATTATGAACAAATTTAACTAGAATGATTTTTAGTTGATCTAACAAAAACGCGTCGTTTTTTTTATTTAAAATCATCCTTATTAAACTTTTTTAATTATAGATAAAACATACTTTGAACGTCTTCAAAGTATCCCAAAAAAAATAATAAACTGCATGGTCAAGTACGAACGGAAGTGTATAAGGATATCATGACGATACTACCCGCACGTGCTTCAATCTGTTTCAACTCGGCCAAATATAATCCATATTGGGTTTGCCAATTTTCTGCTTTATTTCCGTTTCTAAGGGCGAATGCATCACGGGTGTTATGCATCAGTGAACTTAAGAGTATATGAAAACAGATCAAAATCATCGCAAAAAATCGAATTGCAACGTTTTTTTTTCATAGAAGAAACTTAAAAATGGGCAACGAGTCCCATTGCCTTTAATAATCTTATTTTTGAATCAACAGCTCAAAAATTGAGATATAAAAATAACTCTCTCACGGTTTTTAATTCCTCCACCAGATTAGCATCTGTTACACTCAAAGATCGTCGCTGTGATAAACAAAAAAAATAGAAAAATATATATTTCGATAAACACGCCAACATCACAGTTTTGGACTTTATATCGGATTAAACGGAAGCCGTGATAATCGATCGAAAAACGGACGAGTAACTAGTTTAAAATTGTATGGCAAAACGGATATTCACTTTTCGAACGGTCCATCAATCATTATTACCCCGTAATGTGGACTGGGAAAAAAATTTCGTTAAAATTGAGTAAAAAAGCTGTATTATTTTAAATTGATATATAACTACAGTGATTGGTGCCATTCAGAATAGCCTGTCTTGAAGCAATTTTTTAACTTCTGTAACGAAGATTTCTAATTAAAGCGACGCGTTTGTGCTTATTGCACCAATTTAATAAAATCTCAGCACGAATATTCATTATAAGAAGCAGCGGTTATATAATAAGGTTATTCCGTGTTGAAAATGAACCACTTCTTCAAAGAGATCTTCCGACTCAATCTTTGATTTGATTTCTTTCATTTCTCTAAAGAACAAATGGAAACAACGAAAAATAATTTCGCCAAATGGTTCATTTTCAACGCAGAATAACCTTAATACGGTATTTTTTTATTATAACCTAAATAAGATATTAATAATACCTTAATATCAATGCACTCGACATTTTAAGAGTTGTCAATTACCAAATTAGTTTCATCAGAGAAAAGCGTTATTTACAAGTAATATAAATTATGTAAATTTAAGAGCACCCTTTCAAATCAATCAAGTTTATATATGTGTAAATAAAAGTACACCTCTGAGAGTTAACGAACCGTGAATCAGTACTACGTAGTTTCCGGATTATAAAATGCGACATTATGAATTGATAAATGGTTTAAAAATATGTTCAATTAATTATACAGGGGTTATTTCTTTATATTGGCGTGGAAACACTTTTGGCACTTTTACCCCATCATTTTTGAATGAATGTATACCACCATGGATGATAAGTAATCAATTAAGGTAAGGCGTCATAAAACGACGAAAATACCAAATCGCTCAAAATGGTGCTCAAAACATTACTTTTGTGCGATCAAGCTGCCGGTAAATTATCACTGTTTACTTATGCCGCGGTTGAATCTAGAATTTCAAAAACGCACAATGACGTCAGTTATACCGATTATCCACGATAAAAAGTCGGCTATCGTCTATATTTAAAAAAAACGAAAATATTTTCCAGCGGAAATGCATTTTTCACAAAGAACCCGAATACTTTGATTACTTCCAATCTGGACGCTTTTTGTGAAAATTTCGCCAAAACAGTCGAAAATGGACACTTTATAACAGTTCACCCCAATATTGCCCAATCGCAGGCCGCACAGGCGCGCCGCGAAGCAACGTTACCAAAAAATGGTAACATTATTTAATTTTTTGCGCGAGTGAAAATCACTACGATATAATATTTTCCTAATAAAAAATCATTTCTTGATAAAATATCGAACCATTTGTAATTCCTTTCTCAAGGGACTTGGAAGTGTTACAATAATAAGTGTGAGTATAACTATGGTTTTATGTAACTTGTGTCCGCTTTAAAGAAAATCAAATCCATTGATAGAGGTTAAAAATCTACGTAAACCACAAGCAGAAAAAAACTGTATTCTTTGCGTTTTTTTACCGTTTGTTATTTCCTATTTATTTTCCGTATGTTTTCGTCTATCTTGGCACCGCCTAAAACAAACGGAGAATATGTTTAACCTTGATCCCAGGATGTAGGCAAAGAAAATAATTTCAAGCATATGAACAGAAAAAATAATCCGAACGGAAGATTGACAAGTTCGGATCGGGTTGATTAAGATAATTTTAATGATGTTCAAAAACGTAACTCTTTTATATAAAAACTTTTGTTAAAAAAGTAACTTTCAACTAAATGAGTGTTGAAATGAAGTATTATTTTAGTTCATCCCATTTTACCCACCAATTGGGAAAAATAGTTCCTGGGAACGTCAGGGCTTTTTTTTACGGATTTTGAAATATCTATATTTGAAAATTATTTGAAAAACAGTCGCGAGAAGCATACATGAACCAAAGTTTGAGATAAAAACAGCTCCATCAAATATATTTATGGGATATTTTAAATCCACTACACCAGTTATGTCAATACTAATTATACTGAATAAGCCGTTAAAATAATTGATTGTTAACTGGCTAGAGCGTGGGCGATGGTAACCATAACTGGATAACGTGTGGGTTGAAACAGAAAAACGTTTTTGGTACATTAGCATACCAAAATTTCGTTAAGATAACTGGTGTTAACATAACTGATTTGATCTTTTGTTTTTATGCCAATAAAGTGGAAATAACGGTCCGTGAATTTATAATAAAAATACGTACCAATTCGCTATTGATAACCCTGTGTAATTCGTTGAGAAGTCTGTCAGCCATGGACTCGTCGTGGTCCAATTTTTTATTCCCGCGAATTGCGGCTGCAATACAACACGAAGCGATCATCGAAGGCGGTGTCATCAAAAATTCGTCATCTAAACGAACAATCGTAAAAATCGGAGAAAACGGTACCCTTTTTATTGTGGTTCTCAGCGAACTAATAGAAAGTTCATTCATGCCATTAAAAAAAAAAGAAAAATGGAATGTTGAAAATATTCGAAAAAAACTTGTGTTATGTTTATAATAGCCACCTGTTATTCAATCCCCGAAAATTTATTTTTCTTATCTCTTGTGGCGCAAAAAAAGAGCGCGAATAGTTTAGAAGTCAATTTTTAATGTTCTATGGGCCGTGAAGATTTGGCTAAATAACGTGCTTGCTGCTTCACTACAAATTGTTTTTTTTTATTATATTCCATATTCACACCTGGAAAAAGACATGGATTCAAACTGAGTAAAATATAGAAATCAAAATTGGTTAACGACAAAATATACGGTAGTTTGGAGACTTTAGGACAAAAAATTGGTGAAGGGTACTTTCGCGACCATACTGTTTTTAACAAGGTTTCGCGACCATTTTTCCACCTAAAAACAGTGGTCGCGAAACCTAACCCAAAACACCATATTTTGAACATTAATTCGCGACCACACATTTGATCAAGAAAGTACTCATAAACGGGGTTTTTGGTCGCGAAATTACCCTACTCCAAAAAATTGCTCGCTTATTCGGCATAATTAGCATAAATCATGAGAGTAAGGACTGTATAACATGCTTTCGTAAACATATTATTCCCATATTTTAAGAAAAAAAAAACGCGAAAAAAGTCAATAGTCAAAAAGGTAAAAGCCATTTAAATAACGAGGCGGATGTTGCGACCCAAGTTCATGACGGACAAACAGTAAAACGACTAATTATTAACATTCGCTTTATCTTTTTAAGACCTTTGCCAGTCATAAATTACCATAAATTCTTTTTTTTTGAGGTGAACAGAAAAAAAAATCATTCATAACTACGTGACTTATTTTGGTGTCAGAACTTGACATGCCTGACACTACGGCCTTCTGAAAAAATGTCACAGTCCGATATAAGTCAATTACGGGCCCGTCGAATGTTTTTTGGCGGTTTTCGTTTTTTTTTTCGTTATTTTTAGTTTTTGTTTTGTTTATTGTTTAGCCAAGGTTAATATTGTTGACTCCGTGAGAATATCTTAAATTCGATCAGATTAGCCAAAAACGCCGGTCGCCGGATTTGACCTCTACTTCAAAACATTTCGCCTTTTTTCCCTGAAATTTTCACTTTTAAAATTTAAACTGACGCAAAATTGACACGATTAATTATCCCATTTCCGTTTGCGAAACATGGTAGGTCACGACTAATGCAAGAAAAAGACATACTTTTGTCTTGAACAAATAAAGTAATGTTTTATCTTAGAACATCTAAGAATAAGAGTATATGCAGAGGAGCCCGACGACCGCCTAATGCATTTTATCTGATGTTATCTTCATAACTTTTTGAGTACTATTGTAAGATGTTTATGAAAAAATTAAACCATAATATACATCTTATCGGCTGACTGATATAATAAAAAGGTACTGAAAATAATTTCAAATGTGCCGTATTTTGGGCAATCAAAAGCGTCTCGTAGAGTTAGGCCTGTATATGGGTATCTTAAAATAAGTTCCTTAACCTCGCACGGCGGGAACAAAAAAATCCGGGCACCGCGCAGCGTGCGCCATTTATGCGTCGCATAAAATGGCTATTTCTTAGCTCACAGTTTGTTTACATTGGTCATATTCGTAACATTGACCATATTGGTTACACTGGTCAAATTGGTTACATTCGTCAAATTGGATATATTGGCAAAAAAAAAATCAGCCATAAATTTCGTCAATCCGAAAGAAATCCGATTAATAATTTTACTATTTCTTAGTTTCGGTTAGTATCGTAGTTGAGAGCTAATTATGCAGCCTACGTCATTTCCTATTATCCGAAAATCAAATATTATTACCAAATATTTAAATGTCCGTTTGGGTTGAGTAGTCATTTTACGAGGCTGTTCACCAAAAAAAAAAAAAGAAAACAAAAAAACACCGTTGAATGATTGTTGGGATGGCTCACTGCTCGTCCGACAAATACACTTAGGATCAAGCGGTTCCCACAACAAGTACAATGGGAAATTAACTTCATTCTTTTTTTTGTGTTGTAGTGTCCCAGTTTCCCATGAATACGTACAAATAGCGATTAGATCAACGTAGCGCGCTTTACCATGACTAGGGTGATTTTTAATTTTTAAAAATGATATATTTCCGAAAGACATATTTATAACGGTAATTGACCACGCTGCATCTACTTTTTCTAGTTAGAATCCTTAAAAACTAACCGTTGACTCTCAGGGGGAAGGAGTTTTTGGGAACCCGTAGGGGGGAAATGCGTGTAAATAAACACGAACTTAAAAAATTCACATTAATTACCAATAATTCGAAAAAACTGGTAAAGCCAAATTGTAGAGCTCGTCAAACTACGCCGATCTGACTATTCAGAAATTGATTTGGGCCACCAGGGCCCCCTAGAGAGCTGTTTAAAATCTCCAACCTACGCAAAAAAAAACACCGTCAATCGAATTTTCTCGAAAAGTTGAAAACCAATACCCGTTTTGCCCTACGGGGCCTCCATATGCCTTAAATCGACGAAAAACAACTTGCGTGTCTATTTACACGCACTTCCCCTGGGAGTTAAGGAAAAACTTTCATGTATCGGTAAAATAAACCGTTTAGGACAAAAAGATCATTAACCACCATAATTTTGTATCTCAGTTTACCATAAACACTTACCAATAGCGATTAGATCAACATAGGTTTGAGCATGGCGCTTTACCATGACCAAATCGTCCGAAGAAAGTATTTCGTTATCAATCAGACTTGTCAGCAGCATTGGCAGAAAATCCTTCGCCGTTGGAGCGTAGGGGTCCCATTTCAGTTTGAGTAACAGCAATAGTTCCATATCCTAAACACGTTTGTAAGTCCGATTATTAAGCAAAACCGGTTTTAGCTATGAAATAATACCGCAACTCTAGGAGCCAGCAAGAACATGGGTTAAGACTTAATGAAAAATAATTTAACTCGCGTATACATGTGTCGTCACGTCTGTCAGTTAAATAACGAGATCGACTTCAATTATCGTGTGAGTCCCCTCACCACTTGTGTCTTCAACTTGACATAAAACCTTTAAAACCACTTAAAAATTAAACATATTGTCTTGGAAATTTAAACAAATTGGCGACGAGCCTCTTGCTCGAAATTGTTAATAATTATTTCAATCAGAGATGTAGTTCCCATGAAATTCGCTTTTTTTGCGATAAATTTGTTTACTTTATGACATTTATAGTTTGAACATCAGATAGGGCAAGTTTGAAATTTGAAATATTTAGTAACCCTGACATTAGGGCCACTCGAAAAATACACAAGCTTTTTTATAATACACCAGTTGTACAGTTATCTTTCGTACAGTTATCTTTCATTTTTGAGCCTATTTTCAGTTATCTTTCGTCGTTTTAGCAAAAAAATTCAAACTACTTATTTTCAGTTATCTTTCATCATTTTTCCAAAAAAATCCGCCTACGTATTTTTTGAAGCATTTTTTACAGGCAAGTAGTATTTTGAAACTGGCATTTTGTAGCATTTTTAAGAAGAAAAAATGATCGGGATGATCAGGAGCGCATAATCTAAAAAACAATAAATTGTTCTAGACTTAAAAACAGTTTGTTTCGTTACAATGGTGTTAGACTCCAATGATTACGTAACGCCTATTTTCGTATTGCGCAATATGCGCACGTTACGTAATGCCTATTTGCAGTTATCTTTCATCGCCTGCGCAATTTCAACCATACGCCCACACAATGTACACTTATCTTTCATTTTTCTGCCTATTTTCAGTTATCTTTCGTCATTTTCGCGATGGTTTGCGAAAGATAACTGTACAACTGGTGTATAGGAAGTTTTTCAAACAAAAAAACGGGTCAAAATCCCAGCTGGCTCCCCTACCCATAAGTTTTCAATATAAATTATATCATACATTAATTATATTTAATAAAATATAATAGACAGTGCAAAACAATTATACAAAAAAATTAATACGGTATGTAACAAACCACATCAAGAATATCATATTCGCGGATATTACATTGAAATGCGAGGATTCCGCTTCCGGTTTCTCACGGAGTTAAATGATATATTGATGTGTTAACCTGCCGTTTTCCTATCATGCCTTTCCGATGAGCGTTATCGAGAGGTTATAAAGTTTGTAAAGTGAACTATTCGACCCATTGGCATATACACCACCTAAGCATTTGAAATAACACCTACTATTTCAGGCCATTTACCCCAGAAAGAACACGAATTCTGTTATAAATTATTATGGGACAATGATATAATTGGTCACTTACCAGTAGCTGATCGATGGTAATCGAATTATCTGTGTACACCACCATTGTTTGCGCCGTCACGGGCATTGTTTCGCGGAGTTTGGAGGCCAAAAGTAGACTAGCTGCGCCAAGCAGTTGCAATTCCGATCGCCG
>SCLG01000209.1:89979-101357 GCA_004367875.1 Oikopleura albicans
CCGAAGAAAAAAAAAGATTTGCTGTGATCGCCCCTCTTGTCGATAATTTTTATCCCAACAGCCGCAAATCAAACAGATTCTCAATAAATTGTCGGGAATAAGGCATATAATTATAATTTTTAAGTTAAAAAGCAATTTTAATACAAATGTGTGCCAAATTAACCCCATGAGGGACCAGTGTTCCGAAAACTGATCCCTTGATGGAGGTTTGTCCCTTGACAGACGCTTTTTCGAGAACTGGAAACGTCCCTTGTGGAATTAAAGAATGTACATGATTTTGCGGCCCGGTTTCTCTTTTGTCCAAATGAATAACCACAGTGTTACTAGATCCAAAAATACCTTTCATGTGGTGGTGGAAAAATACAAATTGCTCTCTAGCGCCAACACGTGACATGATGCAATTTTTTAGTAATTTTTTGAACTTCTTATGTCATGGTTACCCCTTATATGAAGTTGCATGAACTTCTGAGGTATATTTCCAGTTTTAAATTTCCCGGAATACATCCTAACAGTACGGTAAAAAATGTTTATTTGGAATCAAATTAAACATAGCCTCCTTAAAAACATCCCTGATGACAATAGTAACTGTACTGTACAGCTTACCTAGACATAATTGATTGACAGTAACTAACCTTGAATTTCCTTGGAGAAACGAATGATTTTTGTGAAACTTGCGATGTGTCATCCATATCAATGAACGCGTAGGCGATTCATGTAAATCGACTCGCTAAAATAAAACAAACTCTATTTAGTTATGAAAATATAGTGATTTTCTCACAAGTTTTTCTTAGTCCTATTGGAATATCGGCTATACTCTTATCATGTAAGTTTAAAACGAGATAGTTATGCACATAGAATATTACAATTGTTTTTACGCAAAGTTGCTTTACCACATTTAAAAATAAAGAAATGAGTCATCTGTACGCTAATTTTTGTATGCAATTATTGGCACTCCTTGTTAACTCCTGCAACCCGGACAGTGCCATATGGCACTGTTTTCATTAATTCCGCTAATAACTCGAAATCGATAAGAGCAATCTCAAATCGGATTTTCGTATTCGTTTTGTGAGATGACGGTTATTTTCTGTGTCAAAATTAATTTCCGGTTTACCGGTTAAAGACATTCGGTTACCGGTTTTTATAAAGCGGTCAAATGGCAATTGACTCCGCCTTCCGCTCATGACTCGTTGGTTACTGTGACCGGTATATACCATCTAAGATGGTCCATCTTAGTTTTTTTGTTTCGTCCATCCAGAGATATGACTCATATCATATGAGTTACACCCATTTACGCCTAACTTTTAGGAAAGGATTAAAAGGATTGGGTCGCTTTCTTTTTATGCGAGTTAAAACGTGACTCGATTACAGTCTGTGGCGGACGCGAATGAATACAGTTCGCACGAATTCCTCCCCTAGCGGAATTTCGGATAAGCGGGCAGTTACACGTGCCTCTTTTTATAAGCAAATATGGTCTGTGATTGAAATATGAAAGAAATATGACACAAAATGAGCAGGTCTTCGGTCCATTTTCGAATAAATGGATTATCTTTAGAAAAATGACAAATGCAACTGCGGATCAAATCATGGCAACACTAAGGCAAGATGTTGACCAAATGGAAAAAAGTCGAATGTGGCCATTCTCATGTTATGCCGTGGTGAAAGAGATGAACGGCGGAATAAGTGGCTTTTTCGATGTTTCCCCAGAAGAATTACGAATAAACTATTTACTGAATCGAAGCAATCCGGCTGTGCACGTAGAATCCGTCAATCTTCTGTCGCAAAAATTGAGCGAAACGCGGCAGCAAGCACGCAATCCAATGAGCAGAGATCAGCTTTATCAAGAGTATCGAAATGGCGGAAATCCTAACCCTTCTCAGGCCCAGAAACAGAAATTCGAAATATATTACTGTCCTTACTCTCAATACGCACGTGAAAAAAATGTTCCCAAAACAGTTCGAAAATGGACACTTTCACCCAATACAGACCATATTTTCGAGAATCAAAAACGTCCATATTGGAAGTAAGGACTGTATCGTCTTTTGACGTGGCCTTTAGTTGTGGCCTTTTGATGTGGCTTGTTGTTTCTTTAGTCTTTTTCTATCAAAATCCACGCGGTTTACCAATCCACTAGTAAGGTAGAGATGGCTGTAAATTGGATATAAAAACGGCCGTTATGGGATAATCACTTTTTTGAGGAAAAAAGCGGCCGTAATGGAAGCGCCCATTATTGAATCAAGACTGTAATATCTTGATGAATTATTAATAATGTATTGGGACACCGTGTGGATTTTGCTACAAAAAGTACTTTAGTCTTGCCCATGTACTACATGGCATGTAGTACCCGTCCGGTAAATATTTATTATTTATTTATGTCTCTCCAGAACGGAAATATTGATCTAAGCTGGCTGAATGTTCCGGGCCAGCGAATGAACAATTCGTCGACCACCACAAACAATACTAGTAGTCCATTTGGAAGTAGTAGCGGTGGATTTGGGAGTAATCCGTTTAACTCCAGCGCTGCTCAATCGAGCCCCTTTGGGTCCAGCTCGGGCCAGCGAAATCCGTTCAGCTCGACTGTCCAGAACACACCGCCAGCTACAAACACAACAACAAGCAACGAACCATTCAACCCATTCAAAGCTAAAACGACAACAGGTTTTGGCGAACCGCAGCAGCAACAACAACAACAGGCAACATTTCCGACTAGCAGTTAGGCTATCCAATAAAACAGTATGTCACTACGAAACGTATGGGAAAGTCAAATATGTTATTTGGTATAAGTTATAACATGTGGTCATTTTTCACATTCCTCCCAAAACATGGCCACGGAAATATGACTATTATTTCTACATACATAGGTTTCTAATCTTGGAATTCCCCCTAGTAGTTATACGGTATAACTACTAGGGGGAATTCCAAGATTAGAAACCTATGTATGTAGAAATAATAGTCATATTTCCGTGGCCATGTTTTGGGAGGAATGTGAAAAATGACCACATGTTTTAAAACAAAAAAAGTCGAAAAAACATGACTTGATACAATTTTTTTGTCAATTCATCGTGTTAGGGACGTTATTAGGTTTATATCAAAAACATCCTTAATGGGATTCATACTAGGTTGTTGCGATTTTGAGTTTTGATAGCCTACAAGTAGTCCTTTGCCAGCTGCAACAAATGCAAACCCTTTTCAAACACAAGCAGCAAATGTCAACCCATTTCAAGCTCAGCCGAACCAGCCAGTAAAACAAAACACAAACTCAAACCCATTTGGTACTGCGCTGCCCGTTGACCAAAAAGACATGGCTTCCCAACAGGATGACTCTGTCGTTTATACCCCCGTCGAAAATTTGACTCAAATAGAAATCGCTGCTTATCAAGCTGATAGATTTACGTTCGAAAATCTCCCAATTAACCCTCCCCCGAAAGAAGCGTGTGTCTGACTCGATAATTGTTCAAATACAAACTAAACGCGTCAACTGCCATGTTCTTAAAGTGACTCTTGTTTAATAAATGAAAACCCACTTTTGCTTGTCGTGGTTTTACTCCTAGTTTGGCCCTATGAAGTTTATAATGTTGTGATAAATACAACAACAACAGCAGGGGGTTTCTTATAAGGTCTGAAAAGGACAAAAAAGTATTATAAGATGGTCTTTTTTGAGGGTCAAATCAAAATCATGTTTTTTTTTTGTAAAAAAATGTTTAATATCATGTCATTTTACGTTTTTTCCCTATATAATCATGTCTTTTAAAACTTTTTTTGGAGCTTAAGCTCTTATCATATTTTAAAAATGCATTTAAGGCCTTATGGTCTTTTTTCTCAAGACCTTATAGCCACCCTGTAAAAATTTCGAATAGAATGGCCCTGGCGGCCCATTAAAATCTATCGGAGATATACTATCCCATAACCTGCTCCATGCTATATGCAAATGTTACAAAAAAAACCCTACAGTCCTTCTTCTCATAGTAGACCCATGTTTTCGGCGACAAAAACTGGTCTTTCTGAGATTGGGTACTGTAGTTGATATACGTTCAAATCATCCTCACCATTAACATTCAAAAATATATCTGTGCAGTACTAGAACTCCATAAGCAGCCCCTTAGATTTTCATTGTTTCATATAATATGGAACTCGCAAAATCAAATTAGACTGGTTACGAAATACGAAAAATACTGTACAGGAAATTAATATACATCATAAATAGTTATACATATATTCGTTTCAATACTGTAGACTTTGTGACGTATATTTATATTTCTTCTTAAACTCCTTTCCAAGATTATATGCCTCCAGCCTGTTATCGTCCAATGCCAAGACCCTTTCCTTGTCGTAATTATTTTTTGGTTTTTTCTTCTTTTTGCGTTTAGGTTCGGAAGATTGGGGATCATTTGCAGGTTCATTTGCCACGACAGTCTCGGGTGATTCTTCCGTTTCGACTCCTTCTGCTGGCGCCGAATCGTTTTCGGTTAGAATGCCCAGTTTTTCTTTTTGCTTTCGACGTCTCTTTGAGTTCATTTTCTTTTTGCGTTTTGGTTCATCATCTTCAGCTTGGGGCTCGTCTTCGCCGTATAGGGACCTGAAAACCTTTCTTTTCTTCGCTTTAATTGAGGTTCCAAATACAATACGTTTTCAAGTGTTATACAGTTTTACCGTCTTAAATTTGGATACATCATTTATTTTATAAGATTTTATCCTAAACCAAAAAGGCCTTAATCACAATTTTCCTGGACAAGATTATCTCTACGGGAGTTGTTGGTTTTAACTTACGTCAAGATTTGAAAACCGACTTGACGTTAAATGCATTTTGAAAAACTGGCTTGACCTTTTACCCTACGAATATTTTTTTTTTGAAAAAATCTAAAATATATGATTCCATAGAAAAAACTGTAGGCTGTCACCAAAAAGTGGCCTTATATTGGTCAAAATGGCTAATCTTATAACCAACAAAGCCTGTAGTAGAAAGTCCGTATAAAAATACTTTTTTGATAACTTATATTCGATTTGTAGAACCGGTATTCAAGAAATGGGGCTAAAAACTGTAAAATTTCATTAAAACACGCATTTTTGTCACATTTGTATGTCGTTTACTTGTGAAACGTTGTTACATGAAGAAATCCCCAAAACTTTTTGTTATCCGAAAAAAAAAATTCAATTCAATGAAAACATTCATGTTAAATGTGTTCGTAATAGAAATACTGGATAAGATAATGGTTAAGGACTGTAAATCGTAACTCTGACATGCCCGTTAATCTACAAGTAATCACTGAAACCCTTCCTTCGACCTTTTTCTGATTATTCCAGAATTTATTGTCCGTAAAGCCATCTTCACCCCGACGGGTTACTTGCTTTAGGCTAACCCATGTGTTGAGCTCGGCATCGGTCGCATTTAAAATTTCATCAATGGCTAGGCCATAATCTTCCGCCTGAGTTTCTCGATATTTGAATTTACATGCGACATCGCCGACCAAATCTACTTGATAATCGAGTTCTTCAATTTCCTTCGCAATTTCGGGGAATTTTTCTTTGGCCTCTTCGAATTCCTCGCCTTCCATGACACGGCCTCGTTTGCCCCGTTTTCGGCGATTTTCCTTCTTCTTTTTCTTTTCGGCGCGAATTTCCTCTTCGATTTCCTCCATATCGCTAAAAACGGGCTTGACAAGCTCGCCATCCTCGTCCACGTCATCGTCGCCCAAATTTCGCATGACCTCACTCATTAGCTCACTGTGTCGATCAGGGTCGAAATCGCCATTGATCATTTTTGGATCGAGGTCAATTTCGGACACACCCATCGCTTCCTAATGTGAAATTGGCTAAATAAATTATCGAATTAAAAGTTTGAAGCCGTTATAAATTCCCTTAATCTTCGACCGTTAAAAATTGGATAATTTCTTATCACGCCAAACGTTGGATTAATATGTCTTCTCGTTCAATATATGAAGATATTTTTACTTTCTAACTCTTGGAGCGCCTGCGGTTTTTTTTTCACAAAACTGGTCAATTATCATAGTGCGTATTCAGTACCACGCGTTGTGCGAAAAAACGCCGCACCAGTAGATAAAAAGGAGAAATTGAAAAAACACCAATTTCTGTCCTAAAGGTTTCTCAATTTGTAGCACGAAAGTTAGAACGTTTTAACCTTAACCTTTTAACGGCCTTAAGGCCCTTCTTTCCATATTGAATAGTAGAAATTTGAGCCAAGTGTGCGGATTATAGAGCAGGAAGCTACATATATACCGTGTTTTTCACAGAAAGAGGACAAAACTTAAACAAAATGATCTGCTCACAAAATTTTTCGTGGACAGTTAATTCCATTTATGGTGCTCAAATTAAAAACCCTTCAAGAGCAAAATTGTCTTATTATTTGAATATATATTCAAACATATATTGAATATATTAAAAAAAACTCGGCATAGTCGTTTTTGTTCAAAATCATTAGCAATCTCATTCCTTTAAAGTTTCCATCTTTTCTGCAAGCTCCGCCATTTTCATGTTCTTTTGTCGTGCCAGGTCTTCTTTATATTTTTCTTCTTCCCGCTTCTTTTTCACCTTTTTGTCGCTTCGTTTCTGCACATTTTTCTCGCCTTTTGTCGTTTGCATTCGAATCGATGGGATTGCGTCGCCACGCGGGTACGACTTGGGCTCTCGATTTTCATCCCGGTCAAACTTTAAATCTCGAACGTTTACAGCTTTCGATTCGGTGGGTTCAGATTGCTCTTCGAGTTTTCGGGTCAAGAAATCATCATCGTCGGACTCCTCATCAGATTGGGGCTCCTTTTTGGATTTTTGAACCGGGTGATATTTGCGGTCGGCCAGTTCTTCGCCGGAACTGTAATCCACATCACTGTCCTCCTCATCGTTCCAAGCTTCGTTTAGTAAATAGTTTCGGAGAAATAATTCTTTATCGTCTAACTTGCTTGTGCTCGCCATTTCCACATTTGGAGAATCTTTGTCTTATTTCAGAGATTTAAATTTGTCCCTAGTCTAAAATAACTACATCTAATAGAAGTGTGGATATACAGTGTATATGATACACCGGATGGTTTACGTCCTAATCTTTAAATTTTTTCATTTAAAATAATTCCCGTCTAACTGACTATGTGCTGTCTGTATTTTGGAATAACATAGCCTATATTATATAGGGGAGGGCTTAATAAGGGAGGGTTTGGTTACATCATAACGCCATAGGTTTTTTATCTAACAGTCTCGTACATATGAGTCAATCAAATAATTTTTGATTCGAAAAACTAAAAAGAAAGTTGTCCCTTATTTGGACCAATACTGTTTTCAGATAAAAACATTCGTTATTAAGAGAAATTTGCTAAAATCCCGATATATAGCCCGTATAAGCCAAAATATTTTATGATCGTTCTCCGCTCCGTTTCATTTTTTTTGTGAAATATTGAAGCAGCTCCAACTGGAGCACTTGCTTATTTTACTAAAAAAGATATCTTATCAATCCAAAAAATGCGAATAAAATTTACCAAAATATACACTGCTTGTGCTTCAATATTTCACAAGAAAAAACGAAAATGAAACAAAAGAGCGCAGTGCGTAGGTGATAAAACATTTGGGTTTTTGCGGGGATATATCGGAACTTAAACAAATTTATATAACGTATAAGCTATGTGGCCTATATAGATGCCTATATCGGAATTTTTGAGTTTGGTTTAAACCTCGCTTTAGCTTTGTTTGATTTAACTTTTGTGAATAATTCTTCTTCGTCGTCGTTTTGATCTGCCATGTTTTTGAATGTCTTTTTCAACTCGTTTTGTTCTTCAACATATGACTTCCCTTGATTTTCAAGGACGGCCAGACCTTCGGCTTCATCATCAATTTGTCCTTGTTTTTTCAAAATAACATTCGCGTCGTAGTCTTTTAAAGTCATTGGTTTTGACTTTTTCTTGCCGGGCGTACTTTCTTCATCTTCGCTCTCGCTCGAATAAAATTTACTCTCGTTGTTGTAAATTTTTGGGTCGTCGCCTTTTAACGCTTCTAGAGCACGCATAAATCCAAGGGTTGACTTTTTCGAAAACTTTGGATTTTCTTCCTCTTCCTCGGATGTTGAATCATCTTCCGAATCATTGAAGCCGCGATCTAAATAGTTGGATATTATATAGTGTACATCAGGTGCGCCATTATGCTTCACCTAGTCATAATGCCATATTTAATAGGGTGGTCATATCTGGAGCACTATTTAACCAAATAATTTTTTGGTAACGGCAAATTGTTTATTGGGTGAAACAGTACTTATAACTACAAAAACAAGTTAATTTTAGTATTTTTCACCAAGTTCAATTTTTGACGTTGACCTCCGAGTCAAAAATTTTTTACCAAACAATAACCCAAAATTTTGGATCCAAAATTGACCTTGTATGAAATTTTCAGCAAATTCGAAGCATTCTTAAAAAATGGACCTTATAACCGGAACCCCCTGTAGGGACAGATAGTTTAATTATCCAGAAAACATGCTAAAACAAAATTCATTCATTTTAGAGAAAGTAATGAGATTATCTCAACATTTAATTAGTAAATACAGTCCTTGCGCCCATATCTTGACACTTTAGCATGAGTCATTGGGCCTAGAATATGCCTATATATGGGTTGTAAAGATATTGGCGTAGGGACTGTACTAATACGTAAATGTAATTATGTTTCAGGCTGAGCCTAAATTATTATACGCTCTGGCGCGCTCAAAAATAATCGTACCCTTGAACGTTTGTAGAACTTCTTTTCTCCTGTAGGAATCATATTTCTTTGCAAATTCCCTGTTAACCCTGAAACTCATCCTCTGAAAAAACAACAAATAGTAAAGAAATAACGCCTGTTTTGAATAATTTTTATCAAATATTTATGGACTCATGTTCCCACCTACCCGAATACAATTAATGCGCCAATCAAAATCGACGATAAAAAATCTACCCGATTCTGAATTTGTTTTGTAACTAATCTTTACTCTAGATTTTTTTTTGTTCGTAGGGACGAAGAGAAAAAGAGCTAGATTTTATATTGTGGTAAAATTGTGTAATTAATTGCGTAACTTTTTGTTGTGAATTGTAGTGCACGCGAGTTAAAAAACAAAACTTTTAATATGGACATGATTAAACAGAATCTACCCACTTCCATGTGGAAAGTGCGCGAACTTGTAGACAAAGGATGGGATCAAAATCGGGGCCATATTTTTGGGACCATTTATGGCCCATTGGGGCCGAATTCTCGGGATGGGAAACTTGAATTAAGGGAAATAAATTAAAAATCTGAAGAAAAAAACTGTTAACTTAATTGAATTTTGTTAAGATAATTGGGTAGGGCGTTTGGTTAGTTAATTGGAAATTGCATCGCATTTTTAATGGAAAAATACTTCGTTGGTTTTCCAAAATAAATCGGTACAAATGAATATAAAACTTGAACATAGTATACATTGGACATTTAAAAGTAGGCCTAAAGTGAAGGAAATGTGAGTAGTGAGTACTAATGTGTTCCAGGATTAAGGACCTTTGAAATGTCCAATGTATACGATGTACAACTTTTATATTCGTTTGTACCGATTTATTTTGGAAAACCAACGAAGTATTTTTCCATTAAAAATGCGATGCAATTTCCAAGTAACTAACCAAATGCCCTACCCCATTATCGTAATACAATTGAATTAAGTTAACAATTTTTGAGTATTTTTGCGTTAAGATATATAACTGGTTACGTGGTTTCATACATTTTGATTGTTATAAGGTCTAGTCAGTTTTTGTCATGATCTTTTCTGCTATTTGTTAGGTTAAGGCCTTCCCCTCACTTTGGCCCTACAGCCTCAACAATGGTTAAAAGGTCTATTTATATTTTTTATGTTGTAAGGTGGAGTCAGTTTTTTGGGCCTGATCTAATACCCACACCCCCTGTAGCCAGTATAATAACAATCACTGATTGCCATTCGGAAATTCAATCGAGACAGTCCATAAATATTTGCTTTAATCTCAACCTTAAATCGTACTTATTTCGCTTATACATTTTATATAATAATAATGGCCTCTTTGACTAATTCCACAAGTTGTTAACGAGGGTCTATTAAAAAAACATTCAAATAAAACATAATTTCAAAGTAAACGTCCTGATCGATCATGATCCCGGAGTTGGACACTCGGATTCTGACCCGCGGGTACGGAATCGGGTAGTGAAATAAAAAGTTTCCGAAACCTCCAACTTTGCGTGACCTTATAAATACCCTCCCCGCTTATTATTTTTATTTTGATCCCTGGATAAAGCGACAAATGTGGTCATGAATTATACTGAAACTGAGGCCAAAGTTCGGGAAGCGACCAATGATGACCCGTGGGGTCCGAGTGGGACACAAATGAACGAGCTCGCCAGACTCACATTTATGTACGAACACTTTGCCGAGATTTGTGGCTCGGGGACCGGTATGATGTGGAAACGAATGTTTCAAGGTTTGATCAACTGTATACTTAGGTAAACTAACGGGGAGACGATACTAAAACAAGTTTTGTAAGAAGTTTTTATTTGCCATCTAGTTTTTGTCCAAAAATAACGCCTTTTTGTTTTTTAATAAAATTCAAAACCTTTCAAGACTCCTTCTAGAGTTTCCCCTAATAATGAAAAATAGGATAACAAAAAAAAAATAGAATTTATAAAATGGAAAATATGCAAAGCGAAATTACGACAGTTACTATAGTTATTGTCGTAATTTTGCTTTGCATAATTTCCATTTAATAAATTCTACTTATGGGCCACACTACAGTACGGGATATCAAGTATATAAAATGTATATGTCTATCTTTAGAGGGAAAGAAGAATTGGCGTAGAACGTACAAAGCATTACTTCTCCTTGATTATTTGGTTAAAAACGGATCAGAACGTGTAATCACGACAACCCGAGAGCATCTTTACGATATGCGCGCGTTGGAACATTACACTCATATTGACGATAAGGGCAAGGATCAAGGCATCAATGTTCGTCAACGCGCCAAAGACTTATTAGCATTGATTAATGATGATAGTCATCTTCGTGAAGAACGAAAAAAAGCCAAAAAGAATCGAGACAAATATGTTGGCGTTGGTTCGGAAGGTAATGAACTTGTCTGTTGCTTATATATTTTTCCCCAAAAATTGTATTAGGTCGCTTTTTTTAGCCCAACCCAAGAATTACTTCTTTTGGAACGAGCACTCCGTGAAAACCAAGACAAAAGTAATTCTTGGGTTGGGCTAAAAAAAAAGCGACCTTAACGAGTTAGATTTTCCGGTTCAAGTTTTAAATCATTATTTAGGACGTTGGGGTGGTGGTGGAGGAGGCGGCGGCGCGTCAACAGGTTGGAATGATGGCGGATATGAGCGTAACGATTATTCGGATGATAAAGGCCGTGGGGGTGGCGGAA
>SCLG01000209.1:113853-128678 GCA_004367875.1 Oikopleura albicans
TGCGTCGAATTCTCTTTTATCCATTTTTACCTTTCAGCCTATTATAATTTCGACCAAAAATACATGATACCAATTTACTCGGTGCCCGACTATCATATGGTCAAGTGATTTTTTTCCATAAAAATTCATGTCTCTTTCGATTATTTGGGACTGAATCCCAAAAAAGATTACCGACGCGCCTTTATCCGGCCACTTTTGAAACATTTTTTCCGTGATACCCGAGTAAAACATGGCTACCCGACTCGGACATTTGTGGCTACTGTTAACGAAATAACACTGTACTAAACGATGGGACTGTTTTACGAAATATTTGAATTTATCTTTAAAAAAATACTTATAGAGATGAATGGCGGACAATGCTGCGACCTAATTTCATGGACGCTGTTTTATTTGACCTCGTGCAACAAATGAAAGGCATAAAATTGAATTATTTGCGAAAGAATGTATCAGTGCGACCACAATATCACGATGGCTTGATTTTTCTGCCCTTTCAAGAAAATCTTGATGAAGAGGAAAAGCTGCCCTTTAATAAATGGGCTATTTGTGATTTGCGCGGTTCTTGATTTCTGTTTATTTGAAGGGATATTGTAAATAAACAGATAAAATTTGATCTTAAAATCTACTACACTGTACTGTTTATTCTCGCCATAATCAGGGGCATTTTACCTCAAGGTTTTATGTTCAAGATTTATTATCATTATTATTGTACAGCAGGTTGTGTTATGTGCACATACTTAAACTATAAGAGACCGCTTTATTTTAATAGTTATTGGCAATATTTTTGACAGACTCACATTGAGCAATGTTTCTTTGACATAATACATTGTTTTCGTTAATCAATTAATTTTTACTCGAGCTAAAGTTTTACATTTTTGAAGTTCCAATGGGAAATTTATTGGGGGAAAATGGGGTTGGTTATAAGGTCAAGTCAGTTTTCAAAAATGCATTTAAGGTCAAGTCAGTTTTGTAGACCTTGAACTTATAACCAACCCCCCCTGTATATAATATTTTTCTCTTGAACGTTTGTACATTTTTAGGTTTTTTTTATTTCTCGGCGGGTTGACTTTTACGTTCAAAAATGTCATACCATTGAAGACTTGAATTTTTGAGTTAAAATTGTCTATATTTGAATGATCTTTCACTATTGCTCGGGTGAAGGCCTACGGTTGTATTTTCGTCCTCCATTACTACGCTTTCATGAACACAGCGTATAATCTGAACAGTCAGGATAACACTTTGAAAAGTATACACACGTAGAAAAAAACTAAAAAACTTAACTTTCTTTCCATTTCGTAGTAATAAGATAACCCTTCCAAATTTTTCTGAATTATTCAAAATACCATTTCACAGGATAAGTTTTCTGTGAAAGACCCCGTTCCGCGGAAAACTTTACAGTAGGAACATACACTAATCAATGTTTTGGCGACCATACATTTTACATTTTTATAAGGACAAACGGGGATCGGATTTTGTATAAGATATGATGTTGTGATCGTTATAACTTATAAGGTCAAGTCAGTTTTTTCACCATAGTTTTCTTTCAACATGCGGTTGGTTATACGGTGTGAGATTTCGTCCGTTCTATCATATATGTCTGCTTATAAGGTCAGATGTAAAACTGGCTTGCCCTTATAACCATCTGAAAAATATGATCATATCATATAACTTATATGATGGTTGGACCTTATAAGAAGACCGTATGTAAGCTAAGTGTCATCCGAGCTTTTCTATTCTCCTAACATCTTTTGGCCTAATGCCGTTAGCTAATGCATCAACAGATTGTTCGATTGTACATGCTTCTCCATAGTCAGCAATGGCGGATATTATCATGACAGCCAAAAGTACCATAGGGGCCATCAATAATGCCAACGTTCCTTGGTCCTGCGAATTTGAACTCATTCGTGTTTCGGCATTAGACTTTTCCTAATTCAATAAAATAAAGTGTGATTATACGGGAAGCCATAAGCTTAGTTTTGTGAGCGTCAGTTTTTTTTTTGTCAATATTCAAGTGGCTATAAAGTCAGCCATTTTAACCGTTATTAGGCCACGCCAGTTTTTTGCACGTACGTGAAGTCAGTTTTTCATGTTTTTTTAGGTTTGTACAAGAAGACCTCCCCACTCGCATTCTTTTTTTATCATGTTTTTTCGGACTGTTTTCCTAATCAACAGTTTTTCAATTATAAGGTTATAACTTATAAGGTCAAGTCAGTTTTTCAAACCTTGACCTTAAAACCAACACCCCTGAACTTTCAACCACTTTCCGACGCGCAAAAACCAAGACAATGGATTCAAAAAAGTTTCAACAAAAAAAAACACAAAAATTCGTTATCATGGCACTTGACTTGACTTGGTACGAATTTTCAGCGGGAAAAGTCATGTCTTTTTTATTGCCTTTATCCAATAGAAATCTTGTATTTTTTATCGCCTTTATATTTTTTTTTCTCGAAGGTCAAGGGAGTTATTTTGAGTTTGACCTTATAATAAGACCCTCCTGTAGGCTATCTTTACTGTAAAAAAGTACCTCGTAATATATCAGCATAACGCCAAACGATGCTAACATTGTTATAATTAGAACAATCAGGACACATCTGCAATAGCTTTTATGAAGCATTAAACAAAGAGGCGATGTTGTGCAAGTTAGGAATATTCTGATTGGGGTACCCATCAGTTACCGTACAGAGTCTACAGACGCTCTAAGTTATAATAGAGTACAGTCCTTGATTCCATAACGGGCGCGTCCATTACGGCCGTTTATCCCATAACGGCCGCTTTTTTCCTCGAAAAAGTGATTATCCCATATCGGCCGTTTTAAATTAACGTATTGAAAAATAGGGCATTTCAATGCAATTGTCAGAAATTAACCAAATGGTTACAATTGTAATACAAGACTGGCACATAAATCATTACGAGTAAGTCGTAAAATAAACATTTTAAAATTAAATAGGCCATTTTATTTAAATTTTCCCAAATTAACCCCATGAGGGGCCTAATTCCATAACGGCCGTTTACCCCATAACGGCCGCTTTTTTCGAGAACCGAAAACGGCCGTTATGGAATCATGGACTGTATTGCATTAAATATCTTTGCCAGCTTCAGCAGGGGTTGTGATAAGGTTTTATATACAGCGGGCAAAGTAAGCGTAGGAACGCCACCTAAGGTTGCACCAAGTAAAGGTAAAGTTAAATAAAGGCAGTTTCGAATGGGAACCTATGAACTAAAATAGTGTTTTTGGGAGGTTTGTGAAGAAATACGGCGCTAATTTATGTTTTAAAACCCAATGTCAAAAATTATTTGAGGTGGTTTTAGATCGCAATCGTCTCCGGAAATGCAATTAAACAAAACTTTTGGGTCTGAGCTAAAAAGCATTTTTCAAGTAAATGTCATTTCTTAAAAAAATGCACTTCTTACAGGGAGGTCTGGTTATAAGATCACAAGGTGTGACCGTTATAAGGTCAAGTCATCTTTTTTTGCACTTAGGTCAAGTCATGTTTTGTAAAGCATGTTTTTTGGGGAAAAAAAACTTTGAAATCATGTCTTTTCACGCTTTTTTGGATGTCTAATGTCTTCTTGAACTTTTTCCCGGCACTAAGGTCTTATTGCGAAAACATTTTTTAAGATGGTTATAAGGTTATGTCATTTTTTCCAAAGTGCATTAAGGTCAAGTCATTTTTTGGGGCTTGACCTTATAACCAGACCCCCTGTATATGTTATAAGTTATAATATAACTTATAACGTATTATCACAATCCATGAACATATCTCTTCCTTGATTCAATGTTTTACAGACATTTTGCAAAACTGAGGTTTCTTGTACATGATCTATGACTTTTTTTATTCAATTGCATCGACAAATCTGTACTCGTAGCCTATGAGTCTGTGAGTATGTGATATGCCGATATAATTGAGTAAAAACCTCATACATGTTAATGTCATATCTAAAATTTGATTAAAACACCAATTAAAATCACTTTTATAGTCAAAAAATTGCTTATTACACATTACTTTGCGTGACTATTTGGCAGAAACCATATCAAATTGACGACATTCTGTCGTTCAAAATATGCATATTAAATTCAGAATAATTAAATTGATTTCAGATCATTAAATCTGTAAGTAGATACAGTCTCAATGCGGACGCACTCTATACGGACGCTTGTTGTGAAAAATGTCCACGAATTCGTTGAAAATGAACACCTTAACTCCTGCGGACCGTTAGGAGTTAGTTCGAAAATTGTCAGTTTGAGGCTACAGTACTAAACTTTCATCCTTTGCACATCATATATTTGCTTTTAATTTTAAAAAATATTTTTTGTTCTGATTTTAGTCAAATACCGAAATAAACCGTTTTGGCTATTACCGTTTTGGCCTACTTTTAACTTTGATGTGAAAAAAGACATCAAATTTTCTGATGGATTTCAAAGGTGAAAAAATCACTTTGTTCAGAATTTAATTCTGAACGGAAACATAACATAAAAAATAATTCGTCATTTGTTATTTTCGGAAATAATGTAGGATCATTGAACTCAATATTCGTGAAAATTCCAAAAAAATAACTTATAGGAAAATTTAAATGAAAATTTAAAAACTTCAATTTTTTGACCATCACCAAAATGAAATGTTAAATATGTATTATGGTCAGAATTTAATTTCTGATCGAATGAGCATACTTTCGAGTAGCATTATTTTGGAGTAAAATGGTGTTTTTTGATGAACAAGTTTTTCGGCAAAAAATTGTTTGTACAAATCAGTCTCTGTAGGAGTTAGTGTAAGCATTTGTTTGTTCAAAGTTTTCCAAATACTGTTCAGTTTTAATGAGATTATAATACGTTTGTCAAATTATGTTCGTAGTGATACTGGTTTGTTTGCAATAATTTGTTAAAGGCCGAATTTTGAAAAAAATATGACCGGTCCGGAGTTAAGACATTTTACCCCAGTACGGACGCTATTTAAACGTTCGTATTGGAAGAATCGACTGTACAGGGGGGTTGGTTATAAGTTCAGCCATTTATGCCGTTATAAGGTCAAGTCATTTTTTTGTACTAAGGTCATGTCAGTTTTTTGAGTAGCATGCTTTTTGGGAAAAAATCTTTAAAATCATGTCTTTTTACACTTTTTTTTCTATAAAATCATGTCTTTTTGAAGTTTTCCCCAGCACTGAGGTCTTATTGTGGAAAAAAATTCTGGTTGGTTATAAGGTCAAGTCAGTTTTTTAGACCTTGACCTTATAACCAACCCCCCTGTAGTATTTGGAAAACCCACACATAAGTGCTCAATTTTTAAATTACAGGGCCCAAATTTCGACGCCAAATATGCGATTAATAATTGCCAATTAGTAATCCGAGTGTAAGATTTGAAACATATATGAGAAATTGTAATGCCCAGTCGTTTGAAATGAGCCTCTAGAAGCATTTTTGAATCCTTCATCCTGATTGTGAAGTTATAAAGGTTGAAAAAATCAGCAGCGGGTCTCTACTTATAACTACCGTCCTCTGTCAGTCTAGAAATCGATTACGTACCCTAAGCTCTGTTTCACGGCGTCCTAGCTTTGTTTTTTGGGGTTTACGCACCAAAATTACCAGTACAGCTTTACCCTGCTTCTCAAAAAAGTACAAGTTGGCATCCAAGACTGATGTCTATTCCAATCCCCTCAATATAATCATTCATAATTGATAGCATAACCATGAAAGAGGCTCTTTTTCGTTCGACATAATTTCAATACAATTCCAAAATTGTCTCTGATCTTGACGATAAAGCATCAACGGGGCGATTGCGTTAACTTTCGATGGTTTGTTCTGTGGGAATTAATGCATAATCAGTGGTTAATTATATATGTCAAATCAATGAATGATTGGGTTGGACATATGCAGTGGGCGAATTGAAATTGAGCTGGTGGTTTAGGATGGAAATAATATACTGATTATATCATATACACGATCTGGGCTAGATAATTTTTGAAGTCAGAATTATCTACAAGGGTACGACTCGTACCGTACGACTCGTACCGTACGAGGTTTGGAACTTCGAGCCTCCAACTTCGATTTCGCTACAAAAATACTAAAGGAACAAATAAGTATACCACTACGCAACAATAACAAATTGAATCAATAAATTTTGTCTGGTAAACCAAAAAGACATTTGTTCCGTTATAAGGTCAAGTCATTTTTTTGTATTAAGGTCATGTCAGTATTCTCAGACACTAAGGTCAAGTCATTTTTTTTTAAATCATGTCTTTTTTACACTTTTTTCTATAAAATAGTGTCTTTTTAACATTTTTCTATGCTGAAGACCATAAATTATGGTCCATAATTTTTTGGGGAAAATCAAATAAAAAAAAAATCCGTTTTCCTCACCAAGGTCTTGGAAAAAAATTATGATTGTTCATAAGGTCAAGTCAGTTGTTTTAAAGTGAATTAAGGTCAAGTCAGTTTTTTAGACCTTGACCTTATAACCAACCCCCCCTGTGGCTAGCTATTCACAACTAGTATGGTGGGAGGAAATTTCCGCCATTACCACAGTTACAAATAAAAATTGGTTTCGAATATATTTTTTTAAATTTCGTGTCCACATTAAAAGTGACGACGCATTTTTGCAATTAAACATGTTTAAGGTTTACCTAAAAGGGGGTGTGTAATCATTATAAATAATTTCAATTCTTTTGCGCTTTCAATATTCAAATCTTTGGGGGTAAATATAACATTTACTCTGGATATGGTAAGGGTACAAAGTTATTATTTGTTTTTGGGTACATTTTGTTAATTTATTTGGTGAATTATGAGCTCGAGAGAATGAATCTGTTGTCACAATAAATGAAATGGATATTTTTGTTGGGCCGAATTTCGAATTATAAAAAACGTTTTACTTCGGAATTTCTGTATCAACAAATCGTGACGTAAAATTGGGTCCAAGAGAACCCGAACTTCAATTCTATAAAATTAGAATCAGCTGAATATACTCATAATATCGGTTAGATGTTACAAAAAGGTCGAAATTCGAATATGAAGGAAAAACACAGAGAATTTAGGTGTAATAATTAGGTGGAGACGAGTGGGCAGTTTGCTTAACACAGAATTTCCAAAAAACCTAGGTATGAAAGTAAAGTTTGGATTATAGACCGTAGGCGGTCTGTAACTGAGTTCCATGCCACTAAGTAACAATGGATTCAAACTAACATTGTAGAAAACTTTTTTACGACTCATTCAGATTCTCAATGAACGGCATCGAATATAATTTATAGTCTTTGGACTATAGACTATCGTTGATTACCCAAACCATTGTGTGTCATGTGTTTTGTACGGAACCGTATACCTTAATATTTTTTTTTTCAAAATTGAAGTATTTCGGAATTTTTGTATCAACATTTCGTGACATCAAATTGCAAATATGTGAATCCAAACCACCTAACGTTGTTTCGCCGCGTAGTTGTTACGTTCTGAAACAACCGTGTACTGTGGAAATGAAAATATAACATTAAAGTGTTTGTCGTTACTTCTAGTCGTGATCTAATGACGAGAAAGCAATGGTATTGTCATAATACACCAGAATATGTTGGAAGTAATACCTTTCTAAAAATATATTTCCGTCAAATCTTCGTCATTTTTATGACATCCAAGTTGGAAGACTTTGCTTTTGCCAGGTCGTCCTACGATTGTCCGAAAAGGTTGTTTATGGAAGAACCTAGCACGACTTAAGGCAATTATTTTTTTTTTACTTTTGCGTCACATAATTTCATAAATCGCACTTGTTAAAAAATATCCCTGGTCAACATTTTTAAAAGTTTATATTTGTTTAGCTACCGTATCTAGGTATGTACAAAGTGTAAAAAAGTGTATCATTTTCAATACAATCTGAGTCATATTAGATGACTATGGTTAGAATGGTGCCCACGGTATTCATTAAAATAATGGCATACCATTATAAGGAGGACTACTTTCTGATTGGACGCTTAAAACGGTCTCCAGGAAACAAACCAATGAGCGTGCGCCATTTGATTTCTCTTTTCAGGCAAGAAAGATATTCTTAGAATTTGTTGTAAAAGTATCCAAAATTATACAAATACGTATTAGGATCTAAAAATGTCAATTTAGATAAAATATTAAACCGTTATTTTCTCCATCAGCACGGGATATGACCGATGATATGGTCTGCTTTTTCTGCGTGAAATATGTCTTTAATATGGAGCTGCGTAAAAACGAAGTCTACAATACTTTTTCGGGAAAATGATGTCTTCTGATTTTCTCCAAATTAACATTTGACGGACACAGTCGTCACGCCTGGCTAATTGGTTAATTTTCAAAATGAAATAACTCTGATAGAAAAGGATCTAAAAATGATCTAAGTTAGTAAATAGTTATCTACGATTTAAATTGTATGTTATGAGTCATAGTTTGCGCTCATAACCTAGACTGTGAATGATGAGAAAACGTGCAATATGAATGGAAAATACCGTAAGAAAAGGTTTAAAATAATCGATTCTATTGAAACAACCGGTAATTATATTTATCGCATTTAGGATAGTTGACGGAAAAAAAGTACAAATCTATTTTATTTCTTCGCCATGCCACTGGCACTAGCCGGAAATGGGAATTGCCACGCATCTTTTAGACCAAATCGACAAGTACGTATTTGGACTCAACATTTTGTACCGTTGCAAAATCGCTTTTCATTTTGACCGGCCGCAGAAAAAAAGTTACTATTTTTGGTCTAGCAGGTCGAGTGTTCCCTTCATTGTGAAAAGTGTTGAGTAAAATCTTCATTAGCATTTGAATGATTGAGAGAGTCAAACAGCGACTGACACTTTCACCATCTCAAAGCCCATTTAAGTTTTCTCGTTAAACACGGATTTCCAACATTTTGTGTATCCAACACCGCGAGAGTTGTTTTTTAATCTTCCTGGAGATGGCAATGGGCACATGAGTCATAGGTAAATTTTGGTAAATTTTGGTAAGTTTTAAATCGATATAGTTACAATAATTGAAGCGAAAAAAAAATCATAAACCAGGTGCGCCGTTATGCGTCGAATTTTTATATTTCAGGTAATTTTCCAGGTAGTACACACGCTATCAAATACAACAACAAAAAAAAATTGCCAGTACATGTACACAAAAAAAATTCCAATTAATGAAAGTATTACAGTCCTTACTCCTTTTTGGGCGATTTCAGTTCTCGAAAATAGCGTCCGAAAAAGGAGCATCGTCACAAAAAAGGATCATTTTGTTATTAAAATGGCCCCATTTTGGCCAAAAAGGAGCAACCGTTCCAGAAAGGAGCGTCCCAAAAAGGATTAAGGACAAATTTTCGACAAATTCATGTTTTTTTTTCAATTATAATCTACACCACCTAACACGTTATGTTAACATACGTTATGTTAACAAAATTACATTATGTTAACACTTTTAGGGATTTGATTAACTTCGATTTCCAATTGTTTAACCAAACGCCCTACCACATTATGTTAACAAAATTACATTATAATAACAGTTTTTTACGTTTAATGGTGTTAACATAACGTGTTAGGTGGTGTATATGTCAATTTATGAAATTGGTTAGGAAAGATAACCGTGCACCAAGTGTACTTTTGTTAATTCTTAAAAAATATAAATTGAATAATGATTTATTAGGCGAATGATATAGAAGTATTTTCTGCTATTTGGACTTAAACACATAAAAACACATTATTTTTGTAGCTTTCGAGGACATACGGTATATGTAGTTCCTCCTGGACACTGATTTGTGTTTGGTTTATTATTTACAGGATAAGGGTATAAGGCCACAAAACGGCTTTGATTTTTGTATTCGCTGTCATGTCGTTTTCTTGCTTTGCTTCGTAACGATTAGGTTTGTTTTATATATTTTTTGTACATGTGCGCATCTTCGTTACACAAAACACGGCTTTGAATGAATTTGCGATTTGGTCGTTATGTGAGGTATTTTCGTGCTATTTGGAGACTTTTGTAATAGTTTGGCATTTGAGTTTTTCGACAGTTTTGAACCAAAATCGTTGCCCGAAGTTGATCCGGCTGTGTGCGATGAGTAGTCAGACGTTCGATCCCAAACAGAAAGGGAAGATGCCTAAAAGAGATATTTTTATTCACACATACTGCGTTTGTGTTTGGTTCTAAGGCCTGATTCTAAGGTCTGGTTCTAATTTTTATGGAAAAATAAATTTTAAAAATGTTTTAAAGCTAATTTAGGTAAAATAATTATAGTAAAGAGGAAATAAAGTTTAAATTCTAATTATTAATTAGACAAATTAATTAAGGACGGGTCAATACTGTTGTGTAAAATTCAAACCCGAAATTACGATAGTGCACTTTAATAGTATTTTTACTAGTTATAAAAATGTGTTTAGGTCTTGTGTGCACTTATGGACTACCGAGAAGTTCATTGGACTAATAATTGTAGAAATTTTTAATGCTTGTATTCAAAAATGTTAATTACAAAATAATCACTCTCGCAATGTTCCCGTAAAAATTCACGCTCATGGCCCGTCCTTAAAAGTAAAAAAAAAAACAGAAAGCACGTTTTACTTTAATTTGAATCGTTAGTTCAATAAAAAGTACATGGAGATACTTTTGTGCACAAATTTTCGAAATTGTGTGGCTATAAGGTCATTCATCGCACCGTGCACTATGTTGGCATATAATTAATAAGTACGTACCTGACAATGTTCGGACTTCGTCACTTCCACTTCGTAGTGGTTCTTTGGCATTTGTGGCAACCAACACGAGTCACTGTGTCCAAGAGTTAAACATTCTGGCTGGCACCAATCACCCATCAATATTGAGTTCTGAATATTTAAATAAAGTTCCAGTACTAACTGCATTTTTAAATTGTAATATAAAATATAGTTTGGGGTACCTGAACGTGAGAAAGCGGAAAATTAATAAACGACAAAAAATGACCATTGGATTCAGCTTGATTTTTTTTTCAAAAATAATCATACCGGAAAATGGTAAGATAACTGAAAAATGTTAACATAACTTGGTAGTGCGGTTTGGTCCAAAAAGTGTTAAGATAACGCAAATTTGTTAATATAATTTGTGATAAGATAAATTGACCTCTAGGTTTAAATTGAATACAATATGAATTTCGTTATGCCTCCTAATTTTTTAAAATATTGATGAAACTCTCATCATGAAAGTGCACTTGGTAATTGAATAAGTTATCAAAATGTAACGAGATACAAATTTTGCCCCCTTTTCATGTTATTGCAGTGATTTAAAATCGAGTTAGAAATAAGAACAATTTCGATATCTGTACGTATAGAAAAAGCCTTTTGTGGAGGGCTCCTTTGTTTATTCGAGATCAGCTACACTCGGCGACATTTTTTTCGGACCGAAATGAAATAGTAAGAGGGTTCAATAATGTCAATCCGACTGAATTAATGTACCAATGCGATTGTTTTTTTCGTTAGCTTTTGTTCGATTTTAAATCAAATACACAAAATATTTGCATTAAATCGACTATATCCGATTTGACCATGTTGACGTGTGCAGAAAATCATACTTTTGTACTGTTTTTGTCATTTTAAGAATGTAACTAAGAGAAAATGAACTAAAATAGGCATATAATGGGGTCTGGTTTTGAGAAAACGGTAAACATCAGGCTAGTAGATTGACTTTTTTTCACTAAAGAAATAGGCTTGTAAACATTTTTTTGATGTACCATAATTCTCCTATTTTATCGACCGGTATTTGTTTAATTTACACTTACATGATGGTTTCGTGAGTGGGTATCCGATTCGGACTCACCCCGGCCGGAATCCGAATCGTTGCGCTTCTGGCCGGAAATCTTCTGGACTGCCGATTGAATCTCCAATGAACCATCCGATGTCGACCTAGTAGAGCGTGATTTCACCAACTTACCTGTCTGATCACTAAAAGTATTCAGATTAGATGGGCTCGTTTATTTTAAACGGTTTTTAGCGTTAAACTTTTCCGACGATGATTATATTCTCGACTGGAATTGTTTACAGAACAACTGGCCTCATTATTACGGTATTGTTATTTCAATCGCTCTTTCAGCTCAATCCACGTGGTGTCCCAATTCATTGACAAGCATTGACAGTTATATACGTTTTTGTTGTCAGGGACACCACGTGGATTGAGATGGAAGAGAGATTTTAATAACAATATGTTAAGTGGCGAGTTTATAAGCCGACATTAACGTGAGTGCGGTGATGTATTTTCACAAAAGCTACGAAGCATAACCGAGCGGCATTTCTGGTTCGTCAAGAACTACAGTATATTTAATAGTACTGCCCGTGGACCAATGTGTACTTGAATGCAACTCGCATGCAACTATGCAAACCTTATTATCATATCTGTACGCGAATATTCATCATGAGCGTCTGGCGTCATCATTTTGCGCTTCTGGCCTTTGTTCACGCTTCCGCCGCGTCGTAAGGAGTTAAATTGCTCCGTTAGTTTGTAGCGATGCGAGTGACAAAATTTGAGCATCAGAATCAACACGATTATAATTACGGATAGAATGCCACACGCGATGCCGGCACCAACAGCGGCATAATTGATAGCGGCAGCAACGCGCACACTTTTACTTACCTTCATGTCACCATCTTCACCATCAACGGCCTTAACATCAAATTTAAATCTCATTATCAACTGACCTCATGATGACTGATCATCATTATCAATCTGATCATAATACTCGCGTTTAAACTTTAGAACATCGTTTGTATGCTTATTGCTCTCTGTGACATAGGACTGTTTAATTAGGGGAGTGACCGAGTTCATGCTTTTTTTTCAATGAAATGGAAAACTCATTTTGTTTCATTGTGAAATTCCGTACTATATTTAATAATTAATATTCAGTCCTTACTTCAAATACGGACGTTTTTTAGTTTTGAAAATAGCGTCCGTATTGGGGTACATTGTCATAAAGTGTTCCTTTCTCGATTTTTGGAATAAAGTCCGCATTGGAAGAAATCGTCCGTATTGAAAGAAAACGTCCGTATTTACAAATTTGTTTTTTGTAGAGTAAGAACCGTAGAAAATAATGATATATGGTCACACAATAAATAAAATTATGCGTTTTGATGTAGTATCATGAAATTATGGTCAACTGAGACAGTTCCCAAGAAGTAAAACGACTTATTTTTTTATATCTTATCTTCTCGCGCGAGAACCGTAGGTTTAGGCAGCCAATCAGGGGCCGCAATTTAAATTAGCATCCAATAAACGCGCCAATTTGAAGGTAAGTTGGACGGAGGAAGATTTGAGCCATATATAAAAATAACTCATTGCAAATGACTCTTGGAGTCTTATAATTTAAAATTTTGAAAATTGATAGTATCGTCTACTTACAACGATGATGATGTTCGCGGAAAAGTCGCTGGAAAAGTTGGCAGCCAATAAAATTTCACTTCCTTGTATGGTAAACTTCTTGGCGTCATCACCTTCAAGAGTAACCGTTGGAACCGATCCGTCCACATCTTCCACCTAAAAATGATAAGATCAAAAAACGGTTCTCCAATATACACTCGCATATATAATTTCTTTGCTTCAGCTCAGAAGCGATTATGCGTTAAATGGTTCCAAATCTGAATAACTCAAAGCAAAAAAGAGACAAAAAAAAATACTCTGAAAAAGCACACTTAGCGCGTTAAAACATTCAGCAAAAATTCAATTTTTGGTTTTTGTGGTGTAACACAGAATAAGTTGCCGAAGTTTTTTCGCGGATTACGGATTTTGTATTTTGAAACTCACACATCAAAATCTGCAATCTATTCGATAATCATTTTGCACAATTGCAGTGGGCAGAATAAGCTCACTAGTATCATTATAAGTTATAATTTGAAACAAAACTCAATCTAAAACTGAAATTTTTTCGTGAACGTGTAGGGATTTTAAAATAGCCCGTTTAGAATACACTGGGTTCGCTCTAATGATTCACAGAACACTTCAACAAACGAACATTAGAGCAGGAACGGGACAAAAGGAAACAGTTGAGCACAGTGCGTAGGCTATAAATTACATCGTAATTTTAAATAAATTTCTGACGAATTTTTCTAGATTGTCTGTATAAATTTTCTAACTCTTCTACAAAAATCTTAAATATCGATGCGAGCGCATGGCGTAGGTGGATACGCAAAAATGTTGTTTAAAATATGTGAAAAAGCAAGATCGGGACTAAACGTAAGAGCATGAAACATAAAAGCTCCCACGGTGTATTCCTAGGAATTTGTTTATAAAACTTCTGGGTTGGCGTTTAAACCAATATCATATTTAATGAGTAATTATGGTCATCGGCGTCTTACCCAGAATTTTTTTAGAAAGCCACGTGAAAACGAAGGGTTTAGATATCTTTATAATTTTATTTGTACGCAAAGAAGAAAAAAGAAAGAGACAAATTTATAAATGAAATTAAAATGAATAAGCAAATTATCCGCATATACAAACGATTAAATGGAAAATTATCCATTCGTCAGACTCATTTAAATGTACGTTATCTCAATGGTCCCTTTTTTATATTAATGAAGTATTTAGTCATTCCTTTGGTACTAGCCAACCACAGTATTTTAAATAACATGACGGGGCCCGGGCCGAGGCAAAGCAAACCAAAACCACGAAAATATAATCATTGACGAATACAATTTTTAAGCGCCAGAGACCGAAATACCTACACCGATGTTGTTGATGCATTTTAGAAGACTTGACCTACCCAAAGAGGAACAATTGTGTGTGGTTTGTTTATGAGTGGGTCTGGAACGGTCTATTTGATTAAAAGAGGTAGATAGCATTCTTTACAAACTTAAAGGGAAAATACTAAAGTTATCTCACACCATAAATTTTATTAATTCGTTCTGTT
>SCLG01000209.1:129858-152085 GCA_004367875.1 Oikopleura albicans
TTAAAACTGAAAATATTTTTCGTCGGTTTATTAATAATAATATTAATATTAATAACAATTTGATATCGCGCAATTCACCGATCGTGCTGTAATCAGACAGGCCTGTCATTGGATAATGACAATTTGGTATTGCGCAATTCACCGCTCGTGCTGTTATCAGGCAGTTTTTTTGCATATTATACCCCTGTTCCGGGTACGCCTTGCGTAGTTATCAGGCACCCTACGCAGTTATCAGACAGGTTTTTTTGTCGCGAAATCTGTCTGATAACTGCGCACCCGGTGTATCTTATATTTTGTGTTTAAAGCAGTTGACCGCCTGTATTGCTGTGGTTCACTAGAACAGTACGACATTACCATTAAAGCGTGGTTAAATCGCCTATTTGGGCAACATACGCGTGTTAAACACAACACGTATAGGAAATCACATCGACTACAAACGCTCGCTAGTTATTTTTGGGGCAGCAAATAGATGGTACGCAACTTTTTTTCTTATCAGTCTTGCCAAAAATCCGAAAAATGGTCGAAAATTAATTAAGTCGGTGTAATCTGCTAATCTTAGATGAGGCCAAAGCAAAAAAAAAACTAATTGATAACTATAAATAATTACGTTTGGTGACATGTCTTTCGGGAAAATTTACAGAAAAAAAGAAAATGTAACACGGTCTAAAATGATGTTTTGTAGTTATAAGTTATAACGCACAAGTAATTAATGTATATAAATACTGGCACAAATTTGTGTTACAACAACAGAAACCGATTAAAAAATATCATTTGAAAACACAAACCTTACTTACGTAGTTCAAACATAATATGAAATTCTTGTAAAAAATCTCTGCAATTAATAAATGAAAATGAGGCGATTGGCCAATGGTGAGCGAACTACATTTTTGATCATACCACTAGAGTGAGAATTCGTTGGTGTTCACTCGAAGTTGCATTATTTAAAAATATGATTAGTCGTCTCTTCTTTGTTCGATAATTTATTTGTATGAATAAAAACCGTGTGTACAAACGATTATCGAAACATTCGTAAAGTTAGGCAACACCATAATGTGTAAGAAATTAAGCGGAAACACAAATGCAATATGGTCACATTGAGACGGGCATGCCCGAAGTACTTTAGCGTAACATTCATTAGGTACTTTGCTTTCGAAATAGTCTAAATAGGTTATTTCTCTAGCGCTTTGTCCATCAATTACGAGTAACGCGTTGGAAGCAATAAAGCCCATGTTTCTTTAATTTTAACAAAAATACGTTTAGAACAAAAATTCATTGAATTTACGAGTTCTTTCTGTTCTTTTGATACCAAAAACTTGATTATTCGGGTACACTTTTATATTTTCGAATCAATAACATTTTTTTCGATAAGTTTTTTTGACAGTTGAGAATTTTCAATTCATAAGAGTCAAAAATAACCGATAATATTGTCGGGCTCTTGTTATTTGAAAGGTAATTAACTCCAAGGGGGAAGTGCGTGTAAATACTTGTTTTTTCGGGGTATTGGTGACCCCCTCAACTTTTCGAGAAAATTCGATTTACGGTGTTTTTTTTGCGTAGGCTGGAGATTTCAAACAGCTCTCTAGGGGGCCCTGGTGGCCCAAATCAATTTCTGAATAAACAGATCGACGTAGTTTGACGAGCTCTACAACTTGGCTGTACCAGTTTTTTTTGAATTATTGCGAATTATTGTGGATTTTTGAAGTGCGTGTTTATTTACACACATTTTTCCCCTACGGGTTCCCAAAAACTCCTTCCCCCTGAGAGTTAACAAAAATACGTTTAGAACAAAACTTCATTGATTTTAAGAGTCCTTTCTGTTCTTTAGATACCAAAAACTTGATTATTCTGGTACACTTTTGATATTTTCGACTCAATAACATTTTTTTTCGATAAGTTTTTTTGACAGTTGAGAATTTTCAATTCATAAGAGTCAAAAATAACCGATAATATTGTCCGGCTCTTGTTATCTGAAAGGTAATTAAAATATGACGAAAAACATCTTCTCGAAAAAAAAACTGAATTGGCGCAAAAAGATTTGTGACCCATCATGTTGAAAATGTTGTACCGATTCCGCTTCAAAAGGACAGCTATTTAATAATCATTTTCATAAAATGTGTACACCAAATATTCTGGACTGAATTATGCGGCTCGAGAGTTACACTACTCCAAGTTTTTTTTTCTTTAGATTCGGAAATTATCAATAAGGAATGCCAAAACGAAATTTTTACCTAAATTACATAGTAACTTCACTATAAGTCGCGTTGAGAAGCGACGAGTGCGAGTTCGATAATACTTCGTAACTTGAAAAAAGGGGAAAAAAGCAAAAAAAGAAACCTTACGGATCAAAGCCTAATTAGATGGACAATAACGTGGCAAGTAGATTCCGAAAAGATGTCACTGAAGCTAAGGGTGTCTTTTAATTACACTATGCCAGAGTGTCGCCAGTTTACATGAACGTCTAAAACTGGACCACCCCCTTTTTGGAGAAAATTATCTTTCTGTTTTGTACTGGAAAAATTATAAATGCGAAATTTCATTTTAATTATAATTAATTCTGGAATTCTAATTGAGTTATAAAGTGGCTAAAAATTAGAACTTTATGAAATCCACTTTTTTAATTTGAAAAAAAAATGTTACTTTCGACTAACTTCAAGTTAAATTAGTTTTTATTTTACCGGATTGGTCAAATTTCAGCTAGAAGGTTCTAGATATACCACCTAAATATTTTTAGGAATATAGGTTGTTTCCTATAAATATAGGTTATTTTCTAGAACACGAATCTGCGACATTTCTATCGCGAACAACCTATACCACCTCAGTAACAGTTTGTATTTGAAAAAAAAATAGGTGGTTTTAGAGTGGTGTATATAACTATGTGAAACTTAACTGTCTTGTAAAAAATAATATACGCTTTTAACACTCAGGAAACAGGGCCTCATGTGAGTACAAGGTACAGAGTCACACCTGAGAGTTAAGTTATTTCGTCTTTTTTTTCGTTTAAATCTGACCTATTTTAAGTATGGATAAGTGCTATAAAATGCATCTTTAGTCGAATTACAAAAATCAGTATGGTTATTTTGAACACAGAGTTCAAAAAGTTGTTATGAATAATTGATGAAGTTAAGATAGAGTTATAAACACAACATACATGGAAGACTGCAAAGCAATAATTAAGATTTGAGATGACCTATTATATTTATACCAAACATAGCGGCTGTATGGGATATATAAAAGTAAGATAATAAATACGACTGGTACATTACGCCCGTAAACGTTTTCCCGACCGACAAATAAACGGCCAGCTTATGAATAAAATAGATCCTACTCTGCAATTTTAAAATCATGAAAAATAACTCGAATTTAACCCCCGTATGACACGGGTCGTGTCCGATTGATTCAGTCGGACCTCTTTATTTTATGTATTTAATGAATAACTAAAATTATTCGAAAAATGAGCGCTTAACTGTCGTGCGCCACGGTGGCCAGATCTGGCCACAGACGCCTTTTATGGGAGTTTATTCCTTAACTAGTAATGTTAGATAGAAACGGACAAAAGGATATTAATTAACTGCCAAATGTCCGTAATTTTCTGATCTAAAATGTTTTTTTTAATAACCCCTAGACCTCAAATTTAACCTCAAAACCAAGCAAACTGTCATAATATTTTCTTACTTTTGGTTTTTTATTTGACACACTAGTAAAATTAAAAAGTTACGCAAATGGGGTTTAATTAAACTTTTTTCTTACTGTGTAGTGTAAATAATTGCGATGATTAAAATAAGCCAAAATTCGACATACATACGTTCCCCTTGGTGGAAGGATGCATTCAATCCGGCTTGACAATTTCTTGGCGTAGTATTTTTTGCCGCATTTTTTTCTACCGTTCTTTATGCTAATGACATACTGTATAAGACTTCTCTTTACATATCACGATGCGTTTGACGATAAGTAAAAATAAATTGACTACAGTCGTTAAAATTGTTATGCCAAAAATAAAGTAAGAGTTCGCTTAACTCTTAAGAGAAACGGCGGCGTGTTTACGGTTTGAATATGCCGATACATTTTCACATTGTCTCGTCGTATTGACAATACACTTGTGTAGCTCACATCTGCAATTCTTGACTTCAAAACCACATCGGTGTGTGTATTTTTCAATCTTAAAAAAAAATCTTACCTGAAAAATGGTCGTCTTAGAATATCAACTCAGTTTTGTGTGACGTAGGGTGGTTTCGAAGATAAGAATGAATCAAAAACTAATGTTTTCATGCACAATACTAGACATTGTTACCAAATGGTCGCGAAATGCTGCTTTTAACAAAGTTTCGCGACCATATTTTCCACCTAAAAATAGTGGTCGTGAAACCTCACCCAAAACACCAAATGATCGCGAAACCATATTTTGAACAACAATTCGCGACCACACATTTGGTCGCGAAAGTACTCATAAACGGGTTTTTTCGCGACCACAAACTATAAGCGGAACACACAAGTTACCGGCTTTGCACACTATTTATAAAATTTGACCACATCCATTGTATCAACGAACAATTATAATTGCTAACCGTTCCACATACAAAAAAAATTATGCGGGGGTTCACGAATTGCAAGTCATTTTTTGTCGGTTTTGACGATATCCAATTAGTATGACACAAAATAGCAATCTTTAACTCCATCGTCGGTTACCGAAAACGATTACGTTCACCCTAGAGACGACAAGTCGAAAATTGAATTTGTTTTCAGATTCAATGTGGTTTTGGAACTAGCAATTGAATCAATATTGTCCTTCGGGGGTTACGGTTACATATATTCTGTTGTAACAAATAGGGTGAGTCAGATGATGTGGTAGAACAGGTACTCATTGATCACATGTATAACTGGTCTATTTATATCTATTTATTGCCAGATTTTAGACCTTATGAGTCATACGTTATGAGTCATAACTTATGACTCACGTGAAAGTGACTCCGTTTGATTTTAGCTACTGTATATATTTTAAAATACACCAGATGACTCGTTATAGGGCTACTAAATTGGTTTTGAAAAGTAGCCCTATAACGGAATTTTAGCCCTATAATCGATCAGGCGTAGGCGGAATTGGCCAAATTTCGGTTTCTCAAAAAGTAGCCCTATAACGAGATTTTAGCCCTATAACGAGTAGCCCTATAACTAGTCATCTGGTGTATAATAAATTTGTTCGAGACATGTTTTTGAGAAATTTGTTTGTGAAATTTTCATTACCGAAATAATTATTTTATGCTCAGAATCCAATAATTTCAATAGTACCGATCGTTTGTAAGATAATTTGGCGTTTTCATTCTCACTCTAGCCAAAACCAACCAAGAAAAGAACAAAGCGATAGATTATTTTAAATTTGATCGATGTCACGTGTGACGCCGTGTGTGCCGTTGTGACACCGCAATTGACTCAGTACGGTTGCATAATGGCCATGGCAAATACAAAAGTCTAAAAAACTCATTGTGGCCCAAGTTTAATGGGATCAACTAACGGGTGCGGTATGAGAAAATAGAGCGAATCAACATTCAAACAAAATGCAAACTTTTCGAATATAAAATTGGTTTGATGCCGTCACCAAACGAAAAATTTGTAAATCTTATTGCAGCTACAAATTTTTGACGTTTTCTCGCGCATTTTCTAATCAGGATATTTCAGCAAAATTGTTTTTAAAGTTAGTTACATAATAAAAAAATAGCGGTAGATCACTAATTCGAATACAAATTATACTAAAACACACCTTTTGGCGCTCGAGAGCATTTTTTTACCGGGAAAGTCCTTTCGAAGTTAAAAAACGGCTTTGAATGTGCCGCGTTTTTGTTTTAAGTCCGTGCTATACGGGTACAACTGCATCATATTGCATCATATTGAAAAACGCGGGGAATTCATATGACTGAGTATAAATAAGGAAATATTCGTTTTATAGAAGATCGCGGGTGGCGAAAAATGGCTGCTAAATCCTTACCAGGTGGTTAAAAGTATAATTTAGACTAAAGCGAATTATTCAAAAAAAGTACATGTTCAGATATATGGAATAACCTGACATGATTGATCCATAAAAAAACAAAAAAGAATGACTCAACATTAAAAAAAATTAAAAGTGTTACCGAGAAAACGACAGGACTAAAAAATGAATAGATCCGGAATATAAAATATTCCTGCGCTAGACAGGTACTTCATGGTATGCAATACTAAATTATACACCTAATCACCCCCACTTAAATTCTGACGCTAAAATCAATAAAAATGGATGTTCGATTCCTTCGGGAAAACGCAAAGTGAAAAAAATGATAAAATTGTCACAAGAAGTTGAAATAAAAACATCGCTCGGTTATGCTCTTCACATTATATCACTTAAAGACAGCATAAAAACTTAACCACTCATCGTGTATAATTACAGTTATTATCTGAAATAAGAAGAAGAAGGTCCAAAAATATAAAATTGGTAAAGAAAAACACGATTTTTGGTTTTCAGAGCGGTTTTAGAGTAAAAATCTTAATGAGAATCATGATAAGTTGGAGTAACTTATAATGCGTGTCATACATGCATATTGTACCGTGTGAGTTTCATGAAAATCGGCCGCACCTTTCTAGAATACAGCATTTTTCTGTTTCATTCCATAATTTCGTATTGAGAAAGTGGAGAGAAAATGAAAATGAAAACTGGTCTATTCTAGAAACGTTCAGCCGATTTTCATGAAACTCACACGGTATAAATTCAACTACATATTGTAGAGTTTTCCATAATTTATACCCGGCAATTTCTGAAGCCAAAAACGTCGCTACACCCCTTGCATTATTGTCGTCTAATGATTTATTTTTTCCTTTACGCTTTCCCAAATGAAGAATAAATTGTACCCTATTTGTATTTGTAACTTTCATACAATGATTTATGAAATTTAAAATTAATCCTCCGCATGTCGTATCGTTGAACCACAAGAAAACAATAAGTTTCCTTATTAAAAACCAAAATTTGGACTTGCTATCTAGCAGCTCCTTTTTTAACCATGGTCCATGGTGTCATGATAACATTATCGTCCAAAAATGGTTTTTCACTCGTTCGTTCTTTTTCTTTTGTTTAGACCGTTTGTGTCGATTTATTTTTACCTCGCACATTTTATTACGCAAATGAAGGCCCACTTTTTAAACTCCCCGAGATAACATTTAATTTTTTGCTGGTGGCTTTTTTTCTTTCTGATTTCACGCCAGTTTTATTGTTTTTTTGGTGATGATTGAATTGAGAGGTTTGGTTGATTGGAACGTGGGACAAGTTACAGATTAAATACAATGTGATTTTCACTGGTTAATAAAACATGAAATGAAAAATGTGCGAAAACATGTTCAACTAGTAATGAAGTGAAAATATCACATTTATAGACTGGCTTTTGATAGTTGCAAAATGTTAGTTTTCATCAGTTGGTAGTTTTTAACAAAAACGACAATAATTTAGTTCAATATAGAACTCTCCTAATTATATTTAATATTAACCAACGTTTGAAATACTTCATATTTTTGAGGGTTACTAAGGATCAATTTTTTGTTTTTGACAAAAATTTTATCATATAATTTTGTCCTATTTTGATGATAATATTGTGAATACTCTACAACACGTGATATTTCTCGCTTATTTACTTTCTGTCGCCTGTGCTAACCTACGCGGAAACAAGCCAATCATATCGATCCAAACGTTTAGGGTGTGATAAATATTAGAAATGAGTGATAATCTTACAGATTTTACGTATTTTATATTATTTAACCTATAAAAACTAATATAAAACACTTTGTTTGTCGAGTTGATATTATATCTTGAATATGGTTACGAAAATGACAAAAAACGTATAAAATATCTAGTAAGACTGTTAATTTTACTGCAGTTATCTTGCGTGAAATAACGTGTTTGGGGAAAAATGATTATATGAACCCCAAAATTAATTTCAGGATTGCAACTTTTAATAAACCGAGTAGTACGACTCTGTAAATACGACAAAACGCGTAATCATGAAATAATACACTATAGTATTCAACTGCATTTTTTTGTAGGGATACGATGAATGATACACCGTGGATTCCGATCGATTCTAAAAACGCTTTATCAAAGTCAGACGGTAGTAGTTTGTACCAGTAATTTGATGGTTTCATGTTGATGGCAAGACGCGTTTTGAAGGGTCTTTGGTGCCAGCTCCAAGTGCTATGCACCAAATTGCCGCCTTGCAAAAGTTTTAGATCTAGCCAAGGATAGATCTCTTTTACGCAAGGTGAATTTCTGCTGTCAAACATTGGGGCGATTTGAATTCCAAGATTTCACATCCATCCCTTTATTGATGCATGGTTTTGAATAAACAATACCATTAAGGGTAAGTGATTTGAAATATAATGTATGAGATACACCCCCTGCAATGTTATGTTGTCACCGGTTATCTTGTCGTTTTACCCGGTCGTTCCCTTGTCTAGTAGTTTTTTTTTGCGCGAAAGTCGCAAGATAGCAGCGCAGTTTTTGGCCATTTTAGGGTTAGGTACGAAATTTTCAATATCTTTTAAAAGACGTTATCGGACGTAAAGACAGAAACTGATTTTTATAAAATAATTTAAATACACAGGGTGCGCCGTTATGTTTCACCCCGTTATGTTTCACTTGTCCCCGCTCGTGCCGTTATGTTTCACTTTTTCCCGCTCGGCCCATTATGTTTCACTTTTTTCGGATTTTTTTGTGAAACATAACGGCGCACCCTGTGTAATGGTTACCAAATAAGCATCTTTTAATAAACTTACCAAGTATTTCGAGTTATTTCTCCAAAATTAATGTTACCGGGCTATGGTAAACTTTTCTTAGAATCGATCAAGGCCCCGTCATTAACCATTCATTATCTATGGCCCCAAAAATGGATAGAAAACCGTGGCATACCGTATATTATTTCATAATTGCACCTTTCGTCGCATTTATGAAAACATTCTTTCATATTTTTCGTCTCATTGACCTTATCTTTATGAAGACGAACGGTGTAATTAAAAAAAAATTGTGCCTTGATCAGGATGATACCATGATTAGAAACTGGCCGTTCCAAGGTAAATAAATAGGAAAAAAGGAATACAGCGTGTACTGAGTGATGCTTTTGCTATAGCATTCCGTTCCAAATATTAACTTCCTTGGGCGTTGACCGAGTCCAATAAGATAATTACTTATTTTCTTGTAAATACGAAACTTTTCTAATAATATTAGCGGGCTAGATGAAGATATGGTACGGTATCATTGATTTTAAACCATTTCAGTTAATGTTATTTTTTTTTATTTAAGTACCTGTTTTCGGGATTTATTAATTTAACGTTTTAATAAATTTAATTAAGTATAATTAATTTATTATACAAAGGATACGAAGTCGAATAGTGACAACTTTTTTCAATATAAATATGAATGTATGGAGGAGATTATTACATAACATATGTCAACGCAATAAAAAAACTATCAAATTGAAAAGCTTTATGATGTATTAAGAGTAAGATCTAACCTACGTGGTTTGATTCCCACCTCCCTCACAAGCTTTTTACGCGAACCATCAAGATTCTCTCTATAATGAAAAAGTAGTCACTACTTGACTTGGTACCCATTGTATGTATTCAGTTTGTAATCGCTAAGGTGTATAATTTCCGTGATAGAGTTTTTAATTTTTTGTTTGATTTTATGAAGTTCTAATGTTCTAATGTTGAGAATATTTATAAATCAACACCAATCTATGTTGTTGATATTTTACCGGATTTTAAGGTTTTTTTTTGCTTTTTTTCTAAACTGAAATATCGACAACCTCCATTAGAGATATTTTTTGTATACTCGATTAGTAACAATACGAAAATGGACATTGTTTTTTATTCGTTCCGTTCCAAATATTAACTTCCTCAGCACACCATGGTCCATGGGCGTTGGCATGTCCAATAAGTCGATTACTTGTTTTCTTATAAATTATAAACTTTCTAAGCAAATTAACCGGATGTACACGAAAGGCACGGAAAATATAACATACGAAATTAAATTTAAGCCTAAACGACAGGATGTTTATCCAAATAACCTCCTAGAGAACGCCTTATCTTCTAAATTATGTGATTATACACGTGTCTATTAAACACATAATGATCCTAGGGTGGCGTGTACTCATTATTCAGAAAATTAGGGTATACTGTATAGCCTACACTGTATACATTATAAATGTGCTTAAAATAACAAAATATAGAAACAACTATACACGGTTGAGACCACGAAGCGATTTGTTTCTTATAAAACTTTGGTAACCTTAGTTGTAAGGTCCTGTAAGTGATGCTTATTGCTTCGATTTTGTCTTAGATGCCCTAGTGAACCATATTTACCTCAAATGAGAAGACGCTGTCGCCGGGGAAAACATCAGACTCCAAGTATACGATATCGGGTGCGGTTACCGTCGGCATATTGTCGTTTAAGTTTTCCACTTTTACCTCCACTATTGCTGTATCAAACAAACCTCCCTCATCGGTTGCGACAATCGTCAGCTAAATTTGTTTTTTAATATTTTTGCGTTGCGTCAAATGGAGGTTCAAAATTGATCCTATTGTAATTGTTTTTTGTTACGGGAAGTTGAAGACGATAGGGTTTCCAGGAAAAAACGTACTATGACAATTTTCTAGGGCCTAGAATCGGAACTAGAAATGAAATCGCTGGGATCCTAGAATATCCGATTAACGTCAAACACAAACTTTTTTTGCCGTTGTTGGCGAATCGTAAATTGGGTTGCGTTTATGATCCGAAAATGTGTCTAAACGTTTCTCAGTCATTTTTTTGTTCGAAAACGTTGCACACATTTCCGTTTACATTCTAGGATAATGCGCCCCTCGTCCATAGAAAACAGATTAGCGTAAGCTTCAGAACACTAAGTGTTTTTAGGTGGATTTGTTGGGTCATGAACGGTTTGAGTCCTTTGGGTTAAATATATTGTAAACGTAAGCGCTCACTACATATACAGCTGTAACAATATATTGTAACACTGTGGCCCATATTTAAATACCCCAAAAACAACTAAGAAAATAACTCGCGAAAATTACTCGCGAAAATAATTCACGGAAATTACTCGCGAAAATAACTCGCGAAAATTACTCGCAAAAATTACTCTCGAAAATTACTCGCGAAATTTACCCGGGAAAATTCAACGGTTTTTGGTCAAGTTAAAATCCCTCTGTTTTAACACATTTATTCGATTGGCTGTCTTTGGTATCTACAGGTTAAATCATTAATAATAGAAAATAAATACGTGAAAAATATTGTTTTATTTTAGACAAATTCGGAGTAATAGCGAATACGGCCCATTCAAAACGTTGCACAAATTTCCGTTTACATTCTAGGATAATACGCCCCTCGTCCATAGAAAACAGATTAGCGTAAGCTTCAGAACGCTTAGTGTTTTTGGTGGATTTGTTGGGTCATGAACAGATCCAATAAAACGGTTCGAGTGTTTCGGGGGAGGATATTTCTTTTATGGTGAGTTATGGAACAATAACGTAAAAAGAACCATGTTGATAGAATAATCAGCGAGTAGTAATACACAGGAAAATTTTGAACTTTTTCGTTTAGACGTTGCCCCTGATATTTTTTGTCAAAATAGTTAATTTGTTAACCGAAAATATGAGCGCAGTTTTGTTGATTCGTAACTAAGTTTAAGACATATATAATCATCTGTATCATTTTGACAATATGATGTTGTGTGCAATAATGTGTTGGAATTATTAGATACGTATCTCGATACGATGGTGATATTAATGGATTATAATGCGAAACAAGCGATGTTTAGAAATCTAAGATTTTAGCACTTTCACGTAATGCTTTACTTTAAGTAATACGCTTCTTTTTAATAAAACGTATTCAAAAAATAAAATCCAATAATTAAATTTGCTCGTCGGGAATTGGAAAAAAAACGTGAAAATGAATAATACCTCATTTAAGTCTTATATTAAGAAATGGGGGACAATTTAGACCTTTTCATTATTCTGAATAAACTGAAATTTAAAAATAAAATAATGGATTAATTTTTGTCGCGTTTGCTAAAAATAAGGCCGGTTGTATTTGGGGGCAAAATACTCAGATAGGATTATGTTAAAATTTGTTCAATTATATAACTGGATTCACTCTATGAGACCGGAATTCCATTGAGTCTTGTATTGTACGTCGTCAATTTACGTAACGGTACAAGGAACGGCTCCACAAAAATGACTAAATCCTAATGTTAAAGATTTTTTTTTTGACTTATGTTCGACTTTTTTTTTCTCTTACGTCTTTAAAATGTTTATATTTCAGGAACATCATTTTAAATCATCGAACTTGCGTGATGACTATGTTACATATGTCGAGTGATTTTATTTCCTTTCGCAAAATATATTCGCAAGCCTTAGTTTTATATCTAACCCCTCAACTTCAGAATATATAAAAGAAGCACTATAATCAAAAATTATAGGCGAAGGGACATACAAAAACTATATGTTTTCATTATTTTATATCCAAAAAGATTTCTATTTTTTTCCATCAACATAATATATAATTCAAAGATCCATACATTAGTGTTTAGTTCAAATATGGACACCCTATAAACTAACATAAGGTGAAAACGGAGGCGGAAAAGGAGACGGTCCAATCACCGTCAAGAATTTTGCCCACGCGGCTCTCACTAGGTCCTCCACACAAAAATAACACGAATATATAAAAGATCTAACTACATTCACGCTGTTAACATAATTTATTATTCTCTTTGACAAATAAGCCTTTCTGTACACCTTTGAAGCAATAAAAGGAATAATAATGTCACTTTAGCCTTAAAGAAATTTACCTTAAAGTTTTTAGGGCATTTAAAATGCATAAATATATATAGCTTCATACTATGTTAGTTTAGGGGTTAAAACTGTTACATCCGAAAACGTAAAATCTGTGCTTGTGGACAACAAGTTTATTAAATAGATATTTACAAGGACCGGATTGTACACGAGCATTTGCTTGTTTACACGGCTTGATTAGTAGCCAATGTTACCATGAACAAACTCGGAATTACACATGTACATGTACTCCAAGTCTTGTTAATCTAGTTGTACGTTTTAGTATGCTTTTGTTGTTCTAATGCAAAACAATTGAGTCAGAGTTTGAGTTTTTAAATAGTTGACTAATGAGTTAAATGTCCAATAATGAAGTTAATTAATGACTTTTCTAGGAATGATGAGCATAAATTGTAGAGTCAAGTGCAATTACAAATGAAGACCGTGTTTATCTTTTTTTGTGAAAATGGGAAATTATTACCAGACAATGGTTTTTAAACCGGTCAATATCTAACTTTTTTGCGTGGGTTACCACAAATTCTTGACTTGATGTAAAAATACGTCTCAAATTCTAGGTTTAGTGTAAAAAATCTCATAAAAATGTAAATACCCCAAAAAACGACTTAAAAAATTACTCTCGTAAATTACTTGCAAAAATTATTTGTAAAAATTACTCGCGAAAATTACTCGTAAAAATTATTTGCAAAAATTACTCGCAAAAAACTCGCGAAAATTGTTACTCGCGAAAAAAGTACTCGCGAAAATTACTCCTGTTTAAATAATTTCATTCTTGCAAAATTATACCCAATCTCTTACGGCACACAACCATCTAAGACTTGGTTTTTAAGTATTTTTCCACGTTTCGAGTTAAATACCCCGCATAAATTCGTCCAAGTTCAACGTTGAAAAAATCCTGCCCCGTTATCGTCCCACAGTTTCGCTAGAATTGTAAGATTAAAACATTTTCACTCCGATGCTGTGTAAATAAAATGAAGATCCGTGTACTAAAGCTGATAAGCGAATCCATTAAGAACATGATTCAGGCCGTTTGATACAACCTGTCTCAGGTATTAAGTATTTACTACATTACTTTAGTATCATGCATGTTGAACACACATCTTTATGATCCGAATCGATATGCTTAAAATATAGACCAAAATTCAACGTGACACTGAAATTTGAAAAAAAAAAGATTTCTTGAAACACGTTAAACGAGCTTGCATGGTCAAAAACGTATGGTCAGAAACCTACATAATCTGGGAGATTTTTTCTAGATATGACAGATTGGCACCGTCTGAATCGGTCTCTTGTCTTTTGTGGTGAAAGGTTAATCCGCCGAAATTTCTCCATGTCTGGCCAATGAGAATGCTCAAAAAGGGGAAAATTTCGACGGATTAACCTTTCGCGACAAAAGACAAAAGACCGATTCAGACGGTGCCGACAGATTTCAATTTTTCGGGAGAATGCCGTATACGTTTAAATCTATCATAAATTTTCTCGAAGAAATTTTTTCGAAGAATTTTTCTCCAAGAAATGTTGTCGTAGAAATAGTTCGTGAAAATGTGTTGTGGAAAATTTGATGAAATTCTAGAATACGAATCTGCGACATTTCTACGGCGGACGCCCTATACATGCCTATGTATGCCTGAATGGTAGATCCGCCTGGTAGCCTTTTTTTTATCTATTAAAGGGTAGTAAGTGGGACATCTAATTCTGACACACTAATAAAAGTTTCCGGGACATTTTTTATTCCAAAAAAATATAAGTCCAATTCCGGGACAGAAAGTGTATTGTATTTGATATTGAGATTGGCATTCATGCAAGATACTAAAAACAATTACTTGAGGTGACATACTTCGAAATACTCCCCCTTAGATACACCAAGATACAACAAACGGTTACTGATGCTATCAGTCTCGTGTCGAAATTCGATAACACAAGAAAAAATCATTAAAAAGTCGAGTGAAATAAAGACAGAAATAATACGATTTAGTAGTAACGTATTCTGACCACAGCACGATCGTAATCATCAAAAAGCGTTCATGTTTGAAATGGTCCGAAATTATCGGCAACGGCTTGGGTCCAATTGAACTTGTCAGAAAAACTTCAAAGGAATCTTGGAAGGAAAAATCCCGGTTCAACGACATTTGGCCTGTGTTCGATTTTGACGGGAGCAATAACATAAAAATAAAACAGACAATAAGGACCAGTCGGTCCTTGTGTTTAACAAATTAATTTCTATTAAACTGACATCATTCGTGACACAAACTTCATTATGATTTCATCATTTTTTTTTGTATGTTAGGTAATCAAGTTCCAACAGCCTGTTGGCAACAAGGGATTATTTTCAAAATCGTAGTTATTAGGAAGAATTTTTGTAAAAAGGGAAATTTTAATCATACCATTTAGCGCCATTTTTGGTGCTACTTTGCGGGTTTCTGGCTCAAAATACAAATTTCCAACTTGACTTTTTTCGTCATAAACCGTATTTTAGCTCAAGGCGAAAATAAATGTACCTTGTAGGGGGTTTGTGTCCGTATATGCACGAATTAGTACATCTTGATTATGAAATGTAATACGTATTGAATTAGACCATAATACAAAAATGTCATTTTTTATAAAAAATAATTTATTCGTTACTCTAGTAAATTGGTTTCTGCTTGTAAATTTTAATCAAGTAAAAAAAAACAAGTAAAAATATCGCAAAATAAGCTTTTCTTTAATTTCAGTTGTATTTGTAAGCAAAAAGGTGCACAGGTCCTTAACCAATCTACGTTAGTGTGGCAACACAAAAAAGAACACTCGAAAAATGTGAAGTTTCTTTTTTTTTGTGTTTTCCGTCTTTTGCAAGATAAGTCGAATAGGGGCTCAAGAATGACGGGCGGCATTTGACGTTTGTAAAATATATGTACTAGTGTAGTTTTTTCAGAGATATATTTTTACTATGCTTCGTCAATCACTTCACCCAACCACTTCACTGTACTTGCCAATTGCATCGATATCACTTTGCGTATTTTTTTTCATCAAATACGCGATTTCAAAAATAACAGTTTTTTTAGGATGTCACTTCAAAAGAAGTCTCATCCTGTCTGATTCCGGCAAGGATTTCGTAAAGGATCATTAACTCTATGTCGGGTTGGTGGGCCACAAAGGTCGTCAGTCATAGCTCAGACACGAAATATAAATTAATTCTTAGCATTTTGCTTAGCGCAGGAGACAAACACGTAGTTAAATATTTTTTTTCGTATATTTAGAATCCAAATAATAATGTCTTAACTCTTGGGGTTACATGGTAACGATCGACACAAAACCGCTTATTTCCCTCATATCTCATAAACACGAGCTCTAATAAAACAAATCGCTGATATACGGGTAAAACCAAATTTCATGGAGAGAAAAGTTTGACAAAAAAAAACGAGGGTATTTTTTGTTGGAAAACCCCAAATGATCTGGACTTTGTTGTAGGTGGTCACATTTTGACAAACTTTCTTTTTGATTATTTTGATTATTAAGGTACATAATGTGTTCACAAGCTGAAAGCGACCCGGGCATCTTGCGTGGGAGGCAATTAATAATATTATTGCTATATACAATAAGTAACATAGTAATACAATAATAACATTATTAATTGCGTGGGATGTAATATGATCGGGTCGGTTTCAGCTTGTAAACACATTAGATAAAATAAAAGGAATTTTTGCAACATTTTTGATTAATTTGTTATTGAAGTTGGTTTTCAAATTTTTTTTTCAAACTTCCGCATTAATCGAATGTTTTATTTCAAATTTTTCTTTGTAATCGTTATTTTACATCATTAAATGTAACTTTGACTGCGTCATTTGATTGGAAATTCATACTTGAATTTCTATCTTAATTTTTAAGAGTTATTCGAATCTCGAACCATACATTTCCAATAACTTTTTTCTTTTCACTATTTGATCTTGTCAAACCTCGATTAACTCTTATATAAAGAAACCATAATATTATTGGGCGTGTTTTTTGTCTACAGTTTTAAACGTAAGCAATTATGGTTTATTATTACCGTATTACATGTGCCATATCATGTAAAACAAATCCAACAAAATAAAAAGGTCAGTGTTTGAGTACGTGACACCACTGGTTCCATAGCCCCAGTTAGGTGAGGGCCTACCACTAACTCGCCATAATTATTAGATAACATTCCAATTAACTGAATTATTTTTTTCTTTGCTGAAAACGTTGCAAAACTACTATTTTCAGCAGCCAATGGATATTTAGTTGAAGAGGCCGACAGATTATGCCCGCATGTTTCTGACACTTAAGGGTGGGGCTGACCCTATTTTCTAAGTAAGATTAATTTCTTAGATAAATACTAGGCTCATAATTTCTAGATTTTAGGTCATAAACGGATCTTGTCCGATTGTTTTTCAAAAATAAAATTTGATTGGTCCTGCCAACTGGGGCCAAAATCGGCTTACGGCATCAATTTTAATTTTAATTCTACGTCCGATAACTTCTAAAAATATTTTCAAAGCAAAACAAGAATTTTTTTGCTGATTTTTGGTTAGATGTTACTTAATGGTTTCATCTGTTCCCAAAAACCGTATTAGTCCTTTTAATGTACAATTTGATCAGCGGTGTTCGGGACTTATCAATTGAATAACGTTAATATAATAAATTAGTTGTCTAGACATGTCGTTCACTTATTTATAGAAAAATAAGCCCAATATATAGAATAAATTACGTTCATGGACAATTTTGCCGCTCGAGTTCTAACCATCCATATTACTGGTGACTGAAGTAACCCCTGAAAAGGGTTTTTACCTACAGTTTTTAGAATAGACTGTTTATATAACTTTTTAATTAACTATACCATATATTGTGCTTTATTTGTTTTCATATATACAGTCCCCCACCCCAATACGATACAAAATGACGTCATCACCCCAACACGATAAACTTTATTTTTTGCTGGTTTTCGATTAACCAGTCGGTTTAAATTTTTTCACAACAAAGCGATCATCAAAATAACGTTGAAAACTAGTTTTTTAGGCCAAAAAAGCCAATACCCTCAATACGATACACTTGCCCCAATAGGATACCCTTTTTTTTGAAGGAAAGTGTATCGTATTGGGGTGGGGGACTGTACCTGTATCTGACCATGGTTTTCTTTATGCATGAAAAACACAGACTTTTTAGACATATTACTTACATTATAAATTTTCTGCCGCTCGTAATCGATATCACTGGTGACTGAAATAACTCCACTCGTCTCGTCAATGGCAAAATCAGTCGATCCAGTCAAGGCGTACATCAATTTTCCATATTTTACCGGTTTATCGGCGTCAGTTGCTTCCACCTGTGAAACAATTGTCCCAATGGGCACGTTTTCGGCAATGGCCACTTCCCGGTATTGTTGTGTCATAATCGGACTATTGTCATTTTTGTCGCCGATTTGGATTCGTTGGCTCGAGTTTGCGCATCTGAATTTTAAAATTTACAGGGAATTCATAATTGATCATGATCGGACAATAATGCAATGAATTTGAATAAAAAATATAATAATTAAAAATCGAAACTGAGGAAATTCTTGGAAATTGTTTGGGATTGGTATCCAGAAGATATATGAATAAAGCATCTACGTAGTATTTTTTCAAATTCATAATTCAAATGTTGAAATATAACTACGCATGGCGTGAATCACGCGGCGGAACTGACGACTACACTACCTAACCAGTTATATTTTCACGATTTGTCTTTTAAAAAGTCGGGTTATCTGAACATTTATGTTTAGGCCTATCTAATTACCTTAAATTTCAATTATCTTGGCACCTTTAGAGTAAAACTGCCAAGATAACTGGTTAACTAGTGTGAAAAAAATAAAATACACCACCTAACCATTTGACTTAACACATTTTTTTCCAAAAAAAGGTGTTAATTCAAATGCAAATTGTTAAGTCAAATGCAAACTGTTAAGCCACATGGGTAGTGCGTAGGTTGAAAGTCTGGAAAACTTGAAACTTAAAAAAAATGATATAAAACAATATAATGAACGAAAAAATCCAGAAAATTGTTATACACCGCCTGAGGTTTTGTCAGGCCACTTTCTCCTTCCAAGACCGGCCTGATAAACCCTCAGGCGGCGTGATAAACCCCAAGGGCGTAGGCGGAAATGCTGGGGAAAAAAAAGACAAAAAAAAAGGACAAAAAAAGTGTTAATTCAACTGCAAACTGTTAATTCAAATGCAAACTGTTAAGCCAAATGGTGTTAAGTCAAATGGTTAGGTGGTGTACTTAAAGAGTTAAAGTCAGTGATTGTTTCAATAATAATTCTATTTTTATGAACTTTTGTAAATTCGTCAGAATATGTAAATATATACAAAATTAAAATCTATAAAACAAAACATAAAAATATATCATGATGGCTCACAAATTTGTACTAATAAAATCAATTTACTTGAAAACGACTAAAAACAGCGGAGGCCCCGCTCATTCGATAGATGCCGCGGTTTTTAGGCAAAACAACTTTAAATTAGTAGGTTTGATATTGAGCCATACAATTGAACCGATCAAAAGGTGGCCAAAATGCGATATTAAGCATTTTCTAAAAATACATTAAGAGATTTAAAGTTACTACAGAGTGGCAAATGGCGTTCTCAAGCGGTAATGAGCTAATTTCCCTATATTTATGAATTTCTTGCTCTTTCGGGTCGTCGCATTCTACCTTTAACCGATAGCGACAGATTACGCGCAATTTGCGTTTCCTCCCAAAAACAAAATTGTATACTAAATTTAACCCCTTTCAATGACCCACGGAATGTAAGCCGAATTTTAACGCACATTTATTTGCCTATTTTACCAAGATTATATCAAAAGACAACATAATTTTTACCGTTTTATTCGTAGTGATTTTTACAATTATTTGATATTTTTAGATACAGCTCGATAACACTAAAATTTTAGACCTCCTTTTCTCGCGCAATCGAACTGTCTTAATAATTTATAATAATAATACTTTATCGAAGATTTAGTCACAAATTTGAAAAAAATTGGTACTTTACGGTGTGTCAAGCCTCAAAATTTGCCAAATTTGTATTCTAGAAATTAATACGCATCGGGGACAGAATTCCATGTTTCTTCTCTTTGACAATTATTTTTCGTTTTACATGTGCACCCTTTTTCAGACCGATTTTTAATTCCCGCTGTGTCTTAATTTCTAGAATACAAATTTGGCAAATTTTGAGGTTTGACACACCGTATTACCGAATGCCTAACTTAACCACTAGAGTTAACTTTTTATAGGCATGTTAACCAATTACTTCACTTTCGCCATTTTTTCTACACGACGGTGAAATGGTGTAATTGTTTTCTCTAACTAATTGGCAACGACTTGACACATTTTTACACCATCTAAAAGGATATATTCATTCTTATGATTGACGCGTACAAGTATACGATTTGTTTATGTGAAAAAGCGACCGAAAAAGAAAGAAAGAAATACCAACGTCGGCGCGTGTAGGGGGTAGAACAAATGACGTGCAATATATATGTTTTCACTTTTTCTTTTGCTTCACTGTCGCTGCATGATTTTACATCGAAAAACTAATTGTTCCGTGTGGAATGTAGAGGCAACACTAAACAGGCCTAAAGTGACACGAAAAAAAGTAAAAAAAGTAACTGATGCAAATTCCACTTAGACGCAACATATTATAATGTCCTATTTGGATAGCCCCTAATTGGAGATGCTTACGAGGGGAGGCTTATTTTCACACAAATAGATACGAGTAATAGATCATCATTTGTGGTATGCTGTGCGCCGGAGATGAAACAAATATTCCCCGTTTTCCGTTGCAAACAAATTGCCTTTCCTCCCTAAAAGGGAGACGAATTTGAAATAAAATGAATTGATGCGGGTTGGGTTATTTATTTTTAAACATTATTATGGTACGTTTCGCTCTTGTGAGACAAATACGACATGTTCCAACGTGGTATGGGACAAAACAGTATTTTTCACGTTTCTTGAGTGGCACACAAGACATTTTGTTACTGGTGTGGGTAATCAGAGTGTCATTGAGATACGAGCGATTAGTTTTTCAACCTACGTGTCAAATTTGTTCGGTGACGTTTTTTACCCAGGCCAGTAGGAAAATATTTTCAGAGAACAGACCAATCAATATTATGTACTCCAAATAAAGGTGGATTTCATATTTTGAGGTTTTAAACTCATTCAGAAAATTATTTCATTATAAGCCCTCGACTACCTATAGACCACCTGACGGGTTATCTTACAAAGATTGGATTTTCTAACCAGATTTTGGCCCAAAGCCAAACGCCCTGACGAGTTATCTTACCAAAGTTGGGATATCTTACCGATTTGTTAGCGGTTATAAAAGTCAAAGAACCCGCAAGGTGGCGTAGCTTCTCATTTCAAAAAAAAACTAAGTCTACCCTTCTACGCCGTATGTGGAACATAATGAAATTAACTTTTCGAAAAATATGAGACCTTAGGGGCACCCTGTATATAGTATTGCAATAAACTGTTTGTTTGGGATCCTAGATTATACTTAGAAATTATATAATATTTTTTCTAAACATAATCAACTTTGAAAATTACAGATTAAATAAACAAGTATACTGCGTTTTGAAGATGTCACATAAGTTTCATGACATCGGGTCTTCAATCGACGTGTTTATTTTTTTGCAGAAAAAATATTTACCTCATAGTATGCTAATTATGAAAAAATAAACATGGCAAAGTGGTCCTAATATAACCAAACGGTTGACGCAATTAGTAAATGACTCCATTTCTGAACGAGCATAGCTTTATAAGATTATTTTGTGTACCAGTGGAATCCAAACACTAATCAATATACTATCAACACACGGTAACTAAATGCATTTGAGCGGTGACGCAAGTGAAATCCGGTAGGTGACTACGTAAAATATAATTTAGTTTAAGGGGTATTTAGTTAAACTGCCGGATAACAGCGCGAGCGGAGTAAAACTTATAAAATTAGCGACCTTTATTTGGGGCAGGTATCTTTTTCTCGACAAAGCCACGCTTATTTGGCACCACAAAGAGAAAAAAAAGTTTCTCATGTTTGTTCCAAAATTTTTGCCATGAAATTTGGTTTGACCCGTGTATCAGTGATTTTTGATTTGAGCCCGTTTTGATGAGATTTAAGGGCAAATAGGCCGTTGTGTGACGATCGCCAGACAATGACCCCCAAGAGTTAATATAAAAAACTTAAATTAAACTATAATTAATATAACGATAACGCTAGATGAACATAATTTACGAACAAAAAAGTGTTCGCGAGAATTAATTTTGGTAATTAATCATTTAAACTGTCAACAGCCGTACCAATAATAAAATATTCCAGGCTTTTTGGGCGTGGATAATGTTTCGAGCAAAAATCGTTC
>SCLG01000209.1:158253-173456 GCA_004367875.1 Oikopleura albicans
GTCCGTTTCAATTATCGATGTAGATCTTATGCAACAACCAAAATTTGATGAGTAAATTTGATCACTAGTGGGCTATCATAATCCTCCTCATCAGCATCATATACTTTATGTTCAAGGGCATCAAACTACTCCGTATCGGTTCCATTAATTACACTTGATATTAAGAACTTGTTTGATTTCAGGCTCAATAAAAACATGTTAGAGAGGGCCCTTGAGTGCCTTCTGAATTGACATTTATACTCAAAATATAATTTTTGACTGCATAAATCAGTTGTATACAAAAAAAAAAACTAGGTGATAAAATTATCCCAACCAGCTGTCGTTTATTGTGCCTTTTTTAAAAGGTCAGAAATTTGAAGCCGAATTTGGCATTTGGTCTGTAAACAAGGATTTTGAATCGGTCAAAATAAAACTGAGTTAATTCGCAGCTCGCTAAAAAATATGGAGCTCTGCAAGAAATGCAACGGAAAATTGCAAACGTGAACATAATTTATTGTATAAGCATTAAAAATACTGGAAAAATAGAAAACACCTTGAACACGACATACAATTATCAGTAGCTGTTAACCCCTGGACACAAACCGCGAAAATTTGTCTGTCATAGTTACAAAGACGTTTTTCAGTCACCAATGATAAATTTATACAGCACAACAATACTAATTAGTTACTAATTTTAATACTAATGATACCGTAGGCGCGGAGCGTCTGTAACTGAATTACAAGCGCGCCTATTGGCTCATGCTTTTTTTATAGGCACCTCCTATTGGCTAGCGTCCTTTAGCCACGGAAACAACTTACCGCGCTGCTTGTAAACCTCGTTATAGGGCTAGTTCGAATACCGGTTTTCCCAGTTTAACCCACGCTTTTGCGTAGGCCAAATCTGTTATAGGGCTAAAAGTCGTTGTAGGGGTAATTTTATAAACCAGTTTAGTAGCCCTATAACGAGTCATCTGGTGTACTTGACAAATTTGGTAAACGTGATGAAAGTATAACTTGATAAAATTTATAATGTAGAATTCCATTTATGATTCAATAGGTGAATGAGTTTAACTTAAACGACTGTTGCTAAATGTTTTTACTGCTACAGGTTTAGCCTCATGAAAATCGGCTGAGCGTTTCTAGAATAGAGCAATTTTCTTTTTTTTTCTTGCAATGGGGTGCTCCTATTGGCCAATATCATTTTTAAATATGCCGACACGATATACTAGAAACGCGCAGCCGATTTTCATGAGACTAAACCAGTATTAATAACAACTTCCAAATTACAATAATGAAAATTTCCGTTTATTAAAAATTAATGGAAAAAAATTAATAATCCCAAATTAACTTGACTGCACCTTGATTTGAGTCAATTACCGATGCAAAACCGAACCAGGTGGATATTTTAGGACAGTTCTAGCCAAGAACAAAAGAAAATCGTACTTTACTATTTTGAATTTTTTGACATAAATAGTGCGACAAAATGAAGTGTTTCAAGCCTACTAATTTGAATAACTTCACACAAATGTTGACGCTATTTGACACTCGTTTATTTAGACCATTTTTACGCGGTAAGTCAGAAAGAGATCTATACGGGGTTCAAGTGAGTGCCAACAATTTGCTTTGTCCAAGTTAGAAACAGTTTATTTTGCCTGTCATGAGTCATGATAGATAACAACTTACTAGTTGTTCAATATGTAAAATAAAAAAAGTGCTTGCACTCGTGTAACAGTACCGCGTTGCAGTTTTTTTTTCTTTTTCTAGAATTTATCTTTATAATTCCGGTAAACCATCAGTATACAGTAAGTTTTACGTCAAATAGACAAAAAAATTCGTGAAGTTTATTTCAATTAAGGACTGGTCAGTCCTGTTGTGTACAAACTAAACCCAAAAATTACTAGACCCCATTTGTAAACAAAGGGACTGACCGGTCCTTAAACATTAGATAACCTGTTTTTCGACCATCTACGTTTGTCTAGTTCAAAACGCCTGATTGATTATTTTGGTATAAAAACATAAACAGTCTAAGGCCCGAATTCGGCAACAAAAAGTTCAAAATAATCCTTGCGGAATTGGGGCTTGCCGAATTGGGGACGATTACTGTATTATCATTGAGTGATGGATTGTTTGAACAAAATATGATCAGATTCGTGTTCCCTACCCCTAATATACCTCAAGTGTAATTAAAAATAGGCCACTTTATTCATTTTACTGAAATTTCATTGAATAAATTTTTGGCAACGTGAAAAACGTGCGACGACAGTTTATTTTTGTCTGTCATGATAGATAACATTTTTCTAGTTGTCCAATTTGTGAAATAAGAAAAAAATGCTCGCGTTTGGTAAACATGATCTAGTGGCAGTTGACACATGGTATTTGGGATATTAGACCGGTCAATTATCGACGGTGAGATTTTCACTGGGTGTCTTTTATCGCTCTTTTGAACGTTTTTTTTTGGTGGAAAAATGGGGAAATTAATTCACACGTGGCCCAGCCTCTCTCTAAACACTCTGACCACAACATGGATGTGACTAGAAAACATTCAAATCTTTTGCGTAGTTTCAAGATTGCTTCAAAGGCCAAATGTTACGAAAAAATTGTGAAAAATGCCAAAAAATATCCAAGTAGTCCGGCTTTGTTTTTATAAAACCACCCGTTTTAAATACCAATCGTTGACTATGAAAAATCGCATATATAAAAACAGTGGCAATAATATCTTGCATTTGATTTTAAGGATAAAGCGATTTGGGCGTTTACAATTCTTGAAAAGAGAAAGTTTTTTCTTGTAGTTTGTCTGTTAATATATCACAATTTCACTATACCCTCTGATTACACAAATCTATAAAGATTTAGTCGGATACTATTTAGAAATATTTAAGTTTTTTTCTTTACAACGGTGTCGCCGAACTAGGTCGCGCCAAAAATGCGTGGGTTTCGTCTATTCATAACAAATTTGACACATATCGTAGTGATATAAAAAGACGAAAAAATGAAGAATATTACCCATTTTTGGTAACGTTGCTTGGGAGCGCGTCAGAGACTTGTGTTGCCTGCGATTGGTCCTTTTTAGCGTGTTCAGCCAATCACCGAAACGGAAATCGAACAAAAAAAAGAAGAAAAACGCATTTCCGCTAAATTTTTGTTCTCCTCTTTTTATATCAGGACGATATGTCAGTAGCAGTTATCAGAGCCTATAACAATAGTAACCCTTTCGTGGGTAATGGTGGAATAAAATGCCAAACAATCTATTTAGTGGTTTTTATTGTTGACTGGCCAATGGCGTAATTATGTTGATTGGCAACAAACTTTGATGCCTCAGAACTGTGGAAACCAACAAGTATGTTTTATACATACCACTCGTCCTGTTTATCCCTGCTATTTTATGCGGAATTTCATTTTTTGCTCCAAAAAAGTGATGATATTCCCCTAAGAGGAATAATTTGGTCGAGCGTACCGAAAATGTCGCCTGGCCATTAGCGGCCCGGCGCCATCTTCACATTTTTTGGTCTTTTTTTTTGTTCTAACTACTAGACTACTAACGGTGTTGAAAATGTGCATTTAATTACTTGCGGCTTGAACCCAAATTACGTTGCACAAACAACAATGCCGTTGTGTTAACGGCCTCGAGTACGAAAAACGAATCAGATGCCGAAACTTCTTCGTTCTGAGCGGTTTTTCGAATGAACAGTAAAAGTGCCCAAGCGAGAATCTTGTGGTCATCATTTTTTTTTTGTTGGTAATTGACACTCCTGGGAGTGGAGATTTATTAAGTGAGTAGAAACGATATTAAAACAAGGTGAACTCACAGGTGAGTAGTGAGTTCACAGGCTATGGCACAGGTGAGTAGTGCCTAAGCCTCTTCCGCTTTTTATTGAGGAAAAGCAGGACTATATCAAGATATAGGCGAGTCGTGAGCACGCAGAAGGGACAAAAAGCCAATTTTTTCTAAGTAAAAATACGTCGAAAAATAAATTGGCACAAAAATGCGACTAGCGCGTTCGGCAGTCACTACATTCAACGGTTTAATATAACTAGTCATATTTCCTTAAAACTTGCAGATTTTGCACTCCGTGTTTAATACATTTTGCATTTATACGAAAACAGGGGGCACTAAGTACCGATTGAGTTTCATGAAAATGAGCGTTTCTGGTATACCGTGTTGGCATATTTTAAGATGATATAAAGACTAATTTTCCCATTTTCATTTTGAATTGGGGTGCCCTACCTCATATATTTTTACCTCATATATTTCGATACACAGGGTGCGCCGTTATGTTTCACAAAAACATCCGAAAAATAGTGAAACATAATGGCCCGATCGGGAAAAAGTGAAACATAACGGGGTGAAACATAACGGCGCACCCTGTGTATTACATCATCTTCAGTTAGAAGTTCAAATTATTCTTACTGAAGATGATGTAATATCGAAATATATGAGAATTTAAATATCGTTTGATAGATTTTACTAGAGATAACAGTATTTAATTAAATTTATGCCATTTTTGGCATCTCGTAAAATTAGTGTTGTCTAAAAAATCTTCACATTTTCATCTGATACATAAGACTCAGGATGTTACAATAACCGGTTGCGCAATAAATTTTGTAGAACTGAAAACCTCTGGTTTTTCTTGCATATTCTGAATTTTGAGGATTCTGTGGTTGATTTTTTTCCGTAATTTTTTCACAATTTTTTGTTTTGTTTTCTTGTGGTGAACAGGTTTTTGCGTAAATGTAATCAGAATTTTAGGCAAGTGTCCCTAAATTTATCAAAATTGTTTATTTGAACGCCAAGAAGTGTTATTTTGAATTTTCCCACTTATAATAACCGGATGTCCGAAGTGGTGAGTCAAAAGCAATAATGTTTAGCGCAAAACCAACGACAAGTATATGTACTCTATAAGCATGATGAATATTCGCAGGATTTTAAGTCTATTTTATTTGCTTGATTTGAAAAGGTTCTATTCATCGTTTAATGAAGCCCACTTTATACGGCTTAAGATCCGGAAGCAGAAGACGAAAGAAACCAAACAAATACAAATTAAAATACTGTATGTTACGTACAGTATGTTATACATACTATGTATAGGTCAATTTCCACCCTATAGTTTTCAGACATTTTCAAAATTGTAACCTACAAAAAACTTACAATAATAGTTTAACGGGTTAGTCTAATTCCAGCTGACCGACTTTCCGACTCGCCAGCAGAATTATATACAGGCTGCCCACTTTCAAAATTTCAGTTTTAAATACTCGCGCACGATTTAAAACTATGTCGATTTAAAACTATGTCGATTTAAAACTATGTCGATTTAAAACTATGTCGATTATATTGGCCAATTTGTGACGTCAAATTTCGCCCCTCGCCTTTTATTAATGTTAAATCAAAAAAAGAAAGATTCAACTGTTTGAGAAAATTGGCTAATATAATAATCGACATAGTTTTAAATCTTGCGCAAGTATTTAAAACTGAAATTTTGAAAGTGGGCAGCCTGTACACAATTATATAAGGTAATTACTCAAAATAATCAGAAATATTTTCTAGAACATTTTTAATATTACTAAGCTGTTACTTTAGTCTTTTTAGCGAAATCCACGCGGTGTCCCAATCCCCAAGATAAAAATGGTTGTTAATGAAATATTATATCTTGCTAATGGATTGGGACACCGTGCGGAGTTTTCTACAAAACACAAAGTAAGAATGTAGTAATACCCTGTAGCGCCTTTTTTGTACGATTTGCATATTTTCCCGTGTGATGAGTATTGATGCACATTTTTAAGCACATTTTTAAGGACATATTTTTCGTCAAATTTCTTTCATAAAAAACGGTCCTGAAATCTACACGATATGAAGCCTGTACAATTTCACAAAACGTGCCTATCATGTTTTTGGTTTGCCAAATCTATAATTAAAACAGAACACACCATTTATGTCAACGTTCCTATAAAAATGCTTGTACATGGAAAGTTGTGAAAGTGTGCTGCATGGGCAGAGTATCAAATGGTCGGTGATAATATTCTGAAGTGATCATTTCGAGGTGTTCATTGCTTCGAACTAAACATCGAGTGCCAAAAACCATACTACTAAGGTTTCCGAATAAAAAAACGCTATTGCGTTATAAAAATTGACACTTCTCAAGTAGCCTTCCCACATAATTACCAAAAAATATACAATCGTCAGAATTTTAGCTAGATAGCTGACCATTTAGAAATAAAAGTTTTTGGAAAGTGTTTCGCTTTTATTAAAATTAACAATTTCTAAAAATTGTATTTTTTTTGGAAATTGTTCGGTGAACTCATAAGTGTATTGTATTAAATTAAAAACGGAAGTTTGTCCGGACATTTTTCAAACCGGAGTACAAAAATAATTTACAAATGAAAAGTTTCAAATTAAAATTTTTGACACCAAATTTGGTGTGTGCCTGTATAGTTTATTTCCAAAGTTTTTTACTAAATAATCCGTAGTCAAAAATCTTGTTTAATAATAAAATAAAACAAACTTCAAAGATAAGGACGAAGTGCGTAGGCGGATATGCTGAATCATTTGTAAAATACACCACTTAACCTCAAAAAGCGGTAAAACCATCCAATTTTGGTATAGATAGATTTAGTAAAACGCTTGGTAAGATAATAGCGCACTTCGGTAAAGTTTTGGTTCAATTTTTGTAAAATAACCTACTTTGAGTTAGAACTTTGGAATTTTGGTAAGATAATTCAATTTTGGTAATTCATTTTGGGCCAGATAATTCAATTTTGGTAATAACACTACCAGCAAGATAACTGATAAGCTGTTGTACTCGATGGTATGATCGCTGTAATAAAATTATGCTACTTTTGTGATCGCCTAATATAAACTGGACGTGTAAATATTAATTTGATGTTCCGTTTCGCACACTACATGAAACGCAAAAAAAAAAGATATGAATCGGTTAATGGCAACCAGAAAGTCTGATTATATTTCAATTGACCCCCCGGGTCTAGGTGACAATCTTTTCCAGTAGCTAATTGTCACCCTGTTTCGAACAAAAGAGGTATCATAAAGGACTGGGAATTCGATACATGTCTTATTCATAATTTCTAATTTTATTCTTTTTGGCTCTCTTTTTGCTGCCTTTTTTCAACCGACGTGATTACCAGTTGGTTCAAATGTTTGTTCTTTCGTTTCTAAACGATTTTCCATTGTGGTATTTTGCATCGGTCTGTCCCACTCAAGTCCAGAATAAGTATTAAGGACACACAAGTAAAAAAAATAGTCGAACGCTCTCTTAATTACATCTAAATGGTTCATTTGCTATTCTCTCTATTTTCGAACTTTTTTGGGCGAGACCTAGCAGAGGCGCATTCCTCATTAAACTAAATACTATAATCAGCAAGAAGGATGAAACAACAAAAATCTTATAACATTGATTTAAAAATCATTTGGTTCATAAAAACAAAAATCATTCGAACCCCCAAATTTGGAACAGTTTAATGATTTTTATCATCGATATTCTCAGGGTGTATGATTCATAGACTATGAGTTATGATTTATTTCCGAGCAAATACGTCCGTTATGGGCACAATTTTTGTAAGATTATTTTGCGATAAAATGAAAACAAAAATTGTCCACGCGATATTTTGGTAGCTAAGGGAGCAGGGCTCGGCATAATTGGGTTTTTTTAGCTCGGCTCGGTTTGGCTCGGCTTTTGAGCTAACAATTTTTTTTTTGACTCGGCTCGCTCGAGCTCAAAAATTCTCAAATATTTCAAATAGATTTAAACTATAGTATTGAATTGCTCAACGAAACGATTATGGTATATTTGCACCAACATTATTAAATCCTTACGAAACAAAAAAAAAATATGTACGACAAAAGTCTTCGAGTTTAACCTGTCGGCGTATATAATCTGTTTATTTCATTTGTTTATTTTTCCTGTGATTACATTCGGGTGCTTAATACTTCCACAAAATGAGTGTTTCGGAAAAAAGTACTGAACATAAAACTCCCCTAAGCGCTACCAAGAGTTCCTACAGAACCAGTTTTTTTTTTAACTTAATAGATCGCCATTTTCATTCATTGCGCTTAGGGCTCACCGAAAAAAAAATTAATTTTTTAAAGACTGGTTCCGAAACAAGTTACGGTGGTATTCAAATGATAAGTTGGTTCCAGAAATGGTGCATTTTTAGACGATAAAATTATTCCACAAGTCTTATCTGTTCATAACGGTCCGTGTTTGGCGGTTTCAGGTCGTGCCCTAATAAGTATTCTTTTTTTTCATTCATACGGTTTGAAATAAAGAGGGTTCGGTTTATCTTACAAAAAAATTTTGCGCGTTATGATTTTTTTTTTCACCACATGCGTATCTGCCCGTGTCCTCTGGTAACCATTTGATACTTTGCAAAGTCATGTAGCTGTGGTTAATTATGAATAGTTAGATGGTGTTACACCATTTGGTGTCAGGTAAAAATCGAAGTCGATTTGAATACGTGTTTCATCATGTCAATGGATCAATTTCTTCTCGAGATTATTTTTTTCATTTCTAAATTACGAGGCCAAAATTAATGTCGTTTTCGTAATTTGACCATTTTGATGCCACAATTCTCAATTTCCGCATGTGACCTTTTTATGTCGTTCTATTTTTTACAGGAAAGGATGTCGAAATTACGTGCGTAATAAAAATGTAAATTTACTACACAGGGTGCGTTGTTAACCGACAACAAAAAAACTAGAAAAACCTGCTTTAACGGCAAATAGACCCGTCAACGACGCACGCTGTGTATGAACGCACCCTGTGTATAAAACAAAATCAAACGTCAACTTTCAACTTTCAAAAAGTGTACCTATAGATAGAAGAAGGAAGCTTAAAAATCGATCATCGATGATACCCGAGATTACTTAATTATACCACAGTTGATATAAATATTCATATAATATTTTCAGGATACCCTAGATCACTTTGAGAAATCCCAAATTATATAACGATCCCAAAGATAATTTACGGATACCTGAAAATATGAAATAAATCACTGATACAGTACGAGTTTAAGGTTGAGACTTGCATTTGTTCTAAAAGCCTTAATTTACATGCTTCTGACAAGACGATAACAAAATATGCGGACATAAAAATGCGCCTCAAACCTTATTCCAAACATACACGTAAAGACGAGTCAATAGAGGGTACAGCAAAGGGGGGTACTCTCAGCGCGTAAATATTTATGACTTTTGTACGCGGTTCGGTTATGCAACAACCTCGTACTTTCACTTTGAGGATCTTCGGTAAATTAATCCGTTCAAAACATAATGTTGGGTTTGGAAGGCTTGTCACGCATAAACCAAAAAAAATGATATGTTTAAAATATTCAAACAAACGTATTCAACCTACGCATTCAACCTACGCATTATTTCCTGGGGCTACACAATTGCTTGATCTATGTTGGTTATAAGTGTCATCTAATTTAATAACGTATTTCAAGAAAAAGGTGTTTAGGGGTTAAAGAGCATCTATAAAGGTTCTATCGCATATGACGCGCTCTAATGTTTGCATTCTGATTTTACAAACTTGTTCAAGCGGATATTTAGCTAAAGCTAGGGCCATTGTTAGGCCCTAATCACAGTATAATGAAATCAATGGTGGGCCCAAGTGGCGTTATGTGTGTACTCGTCTGTAAGCTGCATTTAAGTGGCCGCGAGATTACGTGCAGATTGCGCACCCCATCAAAGAGGAGCCCCTAGAGACGGACATGATGGCGGTTCAATCTTCGCTATTTGTTTATTTTATAACTCGAGTACAAAAAATTTAACTCAGTGTACAAACAAAACAAAAAAAAATATTTGAATGAAAAACAACAACATCAAGGATGGTGATGAAATTGATCAGCTACTTGTACAATGGTGAGTGCGAGGGGCAATGGAGACACAATAATAATTCGGTTAAGTTTAAGTAAAATTCAATCATCGTAATAATCCATTACTAAGCAGTTACGTAGGCGCGGAGCGTCTGTAACTAAATTACAAGCGCGCCTATTCGCTCATGCTTTTTATAGGCGCCTACTATTGGCTAGCGTCCTTTAGCCACGTAAACAACTCACCGCGCTGCTTGTAATATGTGGTCCAACAATACGGCGGTCTGTAACTGAATTTATTACTGATTTATTACTGGACCCCGTATATACTAATATATTAAAAACGACGCGTGTTCAGGTCTAATCCCTTAGATAATATAGGCTATATTCTTGTTCACAAAATGTTTTTTTTCTCAAACAAATGCGTAAAAGTTATACTCGGCGTTTTACATGAATTCCCGCCGTCTTCTCGCCCGCATTTTCTAGATGGCGATATTCGATTTTTTGACGTGCTGAAAAAACACAAATTTTGCTATCTAGAAAATACGAAAGAAAAAACGGCGGTCATTCATTAAACGCTGAATATCAATTGTTAAGAATTCTAGAAAAAAAATTGAAAAAAATAGTCATCGGCTTGTTAATAACGTTCATTGTTGATCAAAAAGTGCTCCCTTAACTTCCCTATATTGCTTCAATACAATGTGACCTAAACGAGACCCGGTTTTCCTAAAACTGAAAAACCCTATTCTTGGAGGAGGTCATTTTTGGTGAAATAAGTTGCCCTGTCCTCTACAAAAATAATTATGATGAAATCATCAATCCTAAAATAGAAAATTGACCGCAACGACCTAGCTATTATATTTTATGGCAAATTGACCAAGGCATAACAAAGAACACGCGCAAGGACAGGTGAGTTTTCTGCAGTCTTTTTGGTATTTTAAATTACCAAAAGTTTTTCATCTTCAGAACAGTACTTCTTTAATGGTTAGGTCTGAAATATTGTTGAAATACAATAAAAAATGAACACGTATTCGGTAACATAACGTATTATCATTTCGATCTCTCTTCCAGCTAAATCCACGTGGTGTCCCAAACCGCACCAAGCTATATGAATGCCAATTCTTATCAATGGATTGGGAAACCGCGTGGATTGAGTTGAAGATTACAAGAAAATACTGTAAATAAAACTTGATTTTTTATAACAATTCTAATTTGGAGACTTTGAAGCTGAATATGACGGAATTCTGGTGTTCAATTTGAGCTCTAAAAATGTCCGAGAGTTGATATCACGATCGGTTACAAAATATGAGACCTAAATTTTTAATAACTTATAAAGTACGTGTTAAAATAAAGATAAATAATTAAATCGGCGATTAAATGTAAAGAAAAAAAATATGGCTGACAAATACCACAATTTTTGGCATGTTTTATACCGTTATTGTTCTATTGTTTGAATCTTTAAGTGGAACTGTATTTGACCCTTGAGTCAAGTATTTGAATATAAGTCCTGGCTGGAGGACTCCTGAATCTAGCCGTTCCCAGAATGAAGATTTTAAAAATATATTTCTGGCTCAACTGCAACCCTGCTTCTAACTGGGCCCTTGTTGAACAATCAACCGAATTATTACTTCTTCATTGTCTAGCGCTCAATTGGCACATAAGTATTTGGTGAAATTCAGCGCCTCCTTTTTATGTGAATTTTTCATTTGTACGAGCAGCTAAGTTTTTTGTACTCAAGATTAATAATAAACAAACGTTGAAGACCAATAAAGCTTTTTGGCTGCTGGACTTTATTGGTTCTAGATGGATGACGGACCCTGTCATCCCTGAAACTCGTACCAAAAGCATATTTTCGGAAATCACAAAAAAAGTGGTTACCTTATTTGTAAAATTTAATTGTCAAATCACTTAAACTTTTCTAGTAAGACTATATGGAAATTTAACAGCGAAACATTTTCGATGTCCGAGCGATTCAAGCACGAAGTCCTTTTTATAATATACTCAGCATAAAATAAAACTGGATTAACGATAATCCGTCTGAACCGTGAATTGCAACAACCAACTGAGCTCAAAAAAGCCAAAAAGAAACATGAAGTACTTGATAAGATAGCAATATATGAAAAAAACGTTTTTTACAATTTTTTTCTCATTCAAATAGTAGCAATTAATGCGATAGCTTCACTGTATCGTTAAGTTGGGCTCAATTCCCCAAAACGATCATTTAAAGAATAAACTGAAATATCAAAAAATTGATCGACTAACCTTTGTCACTTTCGTTTTCGTAGAGAGGTGTCAGTTCAATAACAGGAGCATGGTCGTTTTCGTCTTTGACAGTAACTGTTACGCGACAGTCTGATCGTAATGGTGGCATTCCGTTATCACGCGCCTCAACTGATATGATAGCACTAAATAAATTGAAATTAATATGGTCCGTACTGCATGGAATTTTATTATGAATAAATATTGCTTTATATTGCTTTATGAATAAATATTGCTTTATAAAATCTTAAAAATGAGCGGGAAAATCGAAATGAGATTTAAAAATTAGTCCCTGATGCCCCTTGAGTGCCGCTTTTGATTTTTCCAAAAACAGCGGCACTCAAGGCGGTGTGAAGGCAGTGTGCCGGCACTCAACGCAGTCTCAAATTTTTGTTTCTTCAAATAACGATTTTCTAAAATACTTTTTTTACACTGGACAATTTAATTGCAGGTTTAAAAAGTAAGTCGAAAAGTGTGTCCTAAAAATCTTATCAGCGCGATAATCGTGACGGAAAACGCAATGAGATATTTACAACCTTGACCACAGTTTCATCCATCAAGACATAGAATTTTTTTTTGGTATTTTGGAACGGTTTATTTTCGCATGCGATGATAATTTATTTTTCAGTTTATCTCGTTTGCGTCCAAAAACTGTCGCCAGTGTTAACCGCCACTTTATAAATGTATATTTGAGGGGCAATGGTAATGTAAAACGCGCTCTTTTCCGCCCAACGGATGACATGGATCTATATTCTAATTCACATCCCTAATTAGTACCCTGCATTTTTTTTTTGTAACGACTAATGCCATTCTAAATTCATTTATCAAATTTTAGGGTACAATAATTTTAACCAGTCATTTTCACGGGTGCGCAGAGGCGTAAAAGTACCGTAAGCCTAATGTATTAGTTTTTGACCAATTATTTTAAGTCTGGCTGGCACAACTCTCTTTGGCACCAGGACAGTTTACGACATTCATGAAGGGTGTACCAGTCAAGGTTCCCAGACTGTAAAATGGCTTTTATTTTTACTATAAGAAGAATTGAATAATGGAAGATAAATATACACGTAAATGCCATATATCGTCAAAAACTGGGAGCTAGATAACTTTACTAGAGATTTTTACACGTCATTTTTGACGAATTTTTCAAAAAAATGTTCTGAAAAACCGGCCAGATAAGAGCATTGTTCCGAAAATGCGACATCTGCTACCGACGAAATTTCAAATTTCCAAAATTTTGGACGCGCGACGTCCGCTACCGCCAAATTGTTGGATTTTCGGAACACTGGATAAGAGTACCTGAATAAGATTACCCAAACTCAATTATTGGGGTTTTCCCCACATTTCAATGAAACCTACTCATCATTTTTACGGGAAAAAGGTTTTTGACTCTTAAATTTTACCAAGTATTCACCTAAAATTAGTCTATAGTTACCATGTTTAATGCTTAATTGTATCGGAGTGATTTTTAAACACGAAAAAAATAAATAATGTTGCCACTTTTTGGTAACGTTGCTTGACAGGTCTGAGAGGCCTATGTGACCTGTCGTTGGTCTTTTTTGAGCGCGCTCGGCCAATCACCGAAAGGCAAATCACCGAAAAGCGATTGCCGTTTTTAAATATTTTTGTATTACAGTCCTCCCCCTTTTAAGTGCCGCAAGTAAGGAGAAATATGCATTTCTTCTAAAAAGTTATTTTCGCGTTTTAAAATCAGGACGATATTTATACAGAGCAGCACAAATAAAACCACAATAATTTTGATATCTTTTTTATCTGAGAAAAAAACTATTCCCGATAAGCTTTTTTAGCCAATTGCGGTATGATAAATGGATTGTCAGGAGCTATAATTAGGAATATCCATGAAATCCTTTTATATCCAAATTATACTATACGTGTTAAATACGTTTGTCCATTTTCTTCTACGCATTGTTTAGTACCGATAGTTGTTCATTCAGTACACTGCAATATTCGTAACTTGCTATGGTGAAATAAAAAAAAAATAAAAGAGAGATAATTTTTGGCGCTAGAGAGCCCGAAGATTTTGTAGGCCCGAAGAATCAAAAATGGCGCGAACAATTTTGACGTCATGTAAGTTTTCTAGAATTATTTTTTTCCGAGCACAAAAGTCTGCAATTTATAATTGGATTTTTGACTTCTATACGAACTTTGTAATGAAGTTCTAAATAGTTTTTTATAGGATATATAACATACAGAAAAATACAGCAATATTTTCTCAACGGAACGAACTTAAAACGAAAACTAACATTCCTTTTCTAAATATTATACCGGATACTCAGTTTGTATTATAATTATGTCATCAAATTTATGTTATGGCGGGCACCTGACCTACATGATGCATGGGTAAAGTATATGTCACAATGTGAATGGAAGTCGCCCGGATAACGGAACAATAAATGGACATTCTTTTAGAGTTCCATATCAATCATTTTTCATAATTTCATACCCCTGATACACTTGCTTGTACCAAAAACTGCATTTCAGAGTATGTGGAAATTCCATGGCTATTATAGACACTCTACAAGGCTGTTTCTCGGATTTAGCGGAAAGATGCGCATTGTGATCCCAAATTTGTCCTAAACGACAAATTTAAATTAAATGCACAAACTAGGATGATAGCAGTTAATGCTTCAGCCTCTGGTCACACATGCTGCTCGACCCATAAAGCAAACATTTACTAAAAAATTAAAGAAATGTGTCGATGCTTGAAAGAAACGTCGAAAGAAAAATGCTCTCTGACACCAAAACGTTTTTTGTATTATTTAAATTTAGTGATTGGCCGATCGAACTGCTTTAGATATATGACTCATATAATATGAGTTTCTAAAATAAAATGGATTTTTCTTATCTTGAACATACAATTGAAAAACATGACATGAATTAATTTGACACGCGGAGTACTGAAGATAACCATACTGTAGCTACATATACTACATGCTGTACATTTATTGAAAAAATATAAATAAAAATGGCCCAAAAATTTGTTTTTAATAAGTGAAAGTACTGAGAGTAAAATCAGAAAGGTTTGTCATCCTTTGTTTATTATGTTGGTCACAGCAGGTTTTGGGCGAATGCAACTTTCATGTTAACCCGTGTTCTCCACCGGGATACAAATTTGTATCCCGACC
>SCLG01000209.1:186297-197103 GCA_004367875.1 Oikopleura albicans
TTGTAAGTAACTACGTTCATGAAGTAATGTTGTTTCATAGTGAATATCAAATAAATTTCCACATACGGTATGGGAACAGGAAATCACAAAATCACAAAAGTTTCAATCACAATCACGCGAAAATCACGCTGTGATTGGCTAAAATCACAAAAATGTGATTTTGGTGTGATTGGGGAATTTCCAATCACAATCACGCAAAAATCACGCCAAAATCACAAAACTTGTTTCAAACAGTGATTTTGAGTTAAAATAATGCCTCAACTCCGATTTAAATCTTTGTCCAGAATATGAGGGTATAAAAATCAAACCGAATACTTAAGTGAAAATTGTTCATTATTATAATCAGCAAATAAAACTAAGAATATAAATTGAATTAATTCGGAAGGTTTTGCCAACATGGGCCGTGGTTTGAGTTCTATACAGCTCAGTTTCAACGTGCGCGCATTCGTACCTTGCGCTCAATTGATTAGTTTATTTGTTTAAAAACAACATTAATGTTCAAATAATGTTGTGGGTGACCATTCACGGTTGAAATTCATGAAAAAGTAAAAACAGGGACCAGAAAGTTTAAACATTGTGACGACTCCTGTTTTTTGTATTCTTAAAGGCTATTCAGTATGCTTCTGGTCGGCATAATTATTTTCCTATAAAAACAAAAAATAGGCCATAAAAAATAAGCCATAACTTATGGCCTATAATCACCAGAAATAAAAAAAAATGAATTTCTTAGTAATAATCAAATTTATCACGTGACAGGGTGAACTTGAGCCAAAACTGGATTAGCCCACTACAATTCACTTTTTAAATTTACGTGTAATGGCCAAATTACTTTTTTTCGAAAAATGAATTTTAATTACTGTTTTTGGGTTTTTATCAAAATAAAGAAATCGTAAGTTGGAAGCCCGTCTACTTTACACGTATATTGAAATAAGTACTGTACTGGATAAAATGTACTGAAAAAAAGAAACATGTCTAAGATGGCATCAACTATTTATCCGAACAGTTTATATTGTTCGTACATTTTTAATTTCCTAAAATCATATTTATTGGCCATGAGTCATGGCCATGAGTCATGGCCCATGAGTCATGGCCCATGACAGAACAAAAAAAAAGACCACTTCGGCTGAAATGACTTTGGCTGTTCAAAAATTCATGTGGCAATTTTGGATGCTCTTCAAATTGAAGTTGTTCGTAAACAGAACATAAGATATGAATAAGTATTGAGTGTGCCATATTTTCACTCTTCACCGCTCTTCGAACATTATCCATCCAGCTTTATAGAGCATGTGGTCAATGAGTTTGGGCATATTTTCACAGTTAACGTAACGGTTTATTGGCATAATCGGGATCCAAAATACTCAATTGTGGGTCAAGTTATACGCAGGTTTCGCGTGTAACCTTTAAAAAATACATTATCGCTAGAAAAATAACCAAAGCTTAAGTTTTCTTATCTCAATTCCCAATGAAAATTTACAAATTAAGTTGATTTTCATTTTATAAATTAGGGGTATAGTAGTAATAAATACGTTGAAGGTTTAAACTATAATTTGACATCATGTTAGCTTTGCCATGACCAGGTCATAGTATGACTGTCATACACTACTGTCCTTTTAATCTATATTTCAGCTAAGTCCGCGTGGTGTCCCAAACCACACAATAGTATATCGCTATCAATAATTGTCAATCAATTAGGACACCGTGTGGATTGAGCTGGACGAGAGATAAAAACAACACTACCGTATTGTGTCAAAGTCCATATCATATGGACCATATGGGAAAATGAAATTCTTGGTTATCATCTTAATCCTCTTAATCTAATGTAAAACTCTATTTCGATAAAAAAAAATATAAAAAAAGTCCACATTTAGCAGCTATAGAGCATTTTTAGACTCCAAATGCCTTTCACGTTAAAAAAAAACTCCTTAGGACGAGTCTGGTGCCACCAGAACTCTAGAGTCTTAAAAAACTAGCGTAAAAATCAGTGGGTCTTATAGCCCTTAGGTATTGGCTATAATTAATAGCGATCCAACTGTGAGAACTATGTTTGATAGCCACGAAGAGTCTTTATTCAAGACAAATGGCAAAACACTTACAGTTGAAGTAAAAATGCACTTCTCCATCTGATTACACAGTCCTTCTCGATCCAGCAGAGTTTTCAGCAAAACTTTTCCGTCATCCGTCACAACGATTACGTCGGATTCTTTCTGTAGCTTATGTCTGTGTTGCCAAATCTGTTCGATTTCATTTGGCAGATGCAATCACAAATATGAAAACTTATTGAATCGTGGCCCACTTGACAGAACAACTGTCAAATTATTGACCGATGGTAAAATATATAAAAAACGACAAAAACTCCCCGAATACAATATGTATAATATAAGCTTTTTGGAAAGAAGTTTCCAAAAATTATATTTTGTGCCAATATAACCCATTAAATCAAAAAACATTTTTACTAAAATATAGAACTTAAAAAGTTAATAAGAAAATGTGAAAAAATACAATTCTCAAAATGTATGTAGTGAGCTCTAGAATTTTTTGAAGGTTTAAAATAAAAAATCACTTTAAAAAATTCTAGAGTTTTCTACGGACATTTTGAGAATTGTATTTTTTCCACATTTTTTTATTAACTTTTTAAATTCTATATTTTGGCAAAATTTTTGTACACAGATAAGTGAATAAAAGCCTTTCTGATATTATATGTCAAACAGAAAAAGCTGCAACTTTTTCATTCTTGAAAATTAGTAAGGAAAAAATTTGTGATTCTACAGAATGAGAAATAACCCGGTTAAAATTACACTTATTGCCAAAAGGGATTGCCATTATAATCGCGCAAAATTTGACAACATTTGGCTTAAAATGACGCACAGTTGTTCCAGGAAACTCGAATCCAGTGCGCAAGTCAAATACAATTTCTCCACTTTGTGTCCCTTCTCGAACTTTTATCGTTTTCAATTTCGATGCGCTTAGGATCGACCAGGCGAATATTGACAGCCACAATATCTTCTTCATTGTCTGAAAATAAAAATAATATAATCAAATTGATTTCGCTTTCAATGTTCAAACGGCAGTAAATTACGATAATTAATTCGTTTAATATTTTTGGCATATATTATATTCGGTATCAAAGAAATGGACAAAAAGGATGCGGTGTCCTTTTGAACAAAACTGTAGTCATATTTTCCAGAAATGAAAGCTTGCATAACGGCAAAATCTAAAAAGTGTGAAAAAATTCTCAAAAAATTAAGATTTGTTGAAAAACGGGGCTACATAGGATGCGATAACCTTCCGATTTTAGACCTACTCGATTCATTTTACTTATCAGTTATGCGTAAAACGGAGGCATCAAACTCGCGGTCAATTTTTTTAGAATTCCGCGAGTGTTTTCAAATTGACCGCGACTTTTAAAACAGGTTTCAACCAACTTTTGAAACAAAAATAGAAACAATTTTTGAAAAAAGTTTGAAACAATATTCGATTATATTTAAGTTTTGAAGGCACTTTAGAAACAACTTATTCTAACAACTTTCGAAACAACTGGAAACAACAATTGAAACCAGTTTTGAAACAATAATTGTGAACCAAAACACAATATAATTTATAAGGGTTTTTTAATTAATGATCTTACAAATCAATCTGGTATTATTCAAATGTGTAGTTCAAACGATATCGTAATTAAGTCATTTTTACTCTACAAAGCTTTGTTTTTGGCCAAACGACAGAATGCTTGATTTCAGACAAAAAAAAAGTTTCAGAAAGTTCGACTCGTGCTGCCAAAATAGATTCCCAATCCGAAAGAAGGAGACGTTTGTTTGAACAAAAACACTATTTCTCATGCGGTGTAAAGCTTCACGGCAGAAGATTGTTCTCTATACAATTTTAGGGATGACAGACATTTTTTTACAAAAGATAAGATCGGATTTTGAAGTACTGTTCAGTGAAGACTGAATTGTTTCATAATAAAGTATAATATTCCACCATTTTTTAGAAAAAAATCACTTCTCAAAAGAATACTGAATATCAAACTATAGAAAAAAACCGATCAATTTATTGCGGTTAAAAGCATTTCCAAACCCTTTCCAGTACACCAGGTGCACCGTTATGTTTCAGCCCGTTATCATTTAATTTTTCCCGTTATTTTTCACTTTTTTGCGATTTGTTTCACCAAAACACATATCTTTATGTGTAAAGCACTGCGCCGTTATCTTTCAATTTTCAATTGAATATCTTTCACATTTTTCAATTTGGTTTTGAAAGATAATGGGGTGATGGGGATTGATAATGGGATAATGGGGGCAAACGCAAAAATGAAAGATAACGGGGTGAAAGATAATGGCGCATGGAGTGTACAGTGAACCCGCGTTTTAGAGAAGAACCATTTCATTGAAATAGGAATTGGCAATTCCGAATTGCTTATTTTTCTAATAGCATTTTGTTAAAAAAAAGTACTCAAAGTCCTCTTTTTGGGAAATGTTTATACAGTCTTTTTGTCTTCTTTTAACCACGGTTTATTGTGTCAGTTCAAGTTATGCAATTTTAATTTCGGTAAGATTTTTTTTTTGTTTTATTTTGATAAACCAAAAATCAATTACTGGAATAAAAATGATGATTGTTAATTATTTAAGCTTCCACTTCAACCGGCGACTAATTAGATATTTAGTTTGGCGGATTTTTTTTTGTCGTCGACAGCGTTATGTGGCTTGCCATATGTTTGCTGCATTTTGTCGTGATGAAGGCGACCTTCACTTGACGTTTCAAATTGTCTGGGGCATTTTTTTTATAATAAAGGCTTAAAACGCATTATTAACCTTGAAATAATCGTGATTCTTGTCGATAAATTATCGATAACCCTTCTTATCTGAATTCATGAAAAATAACCTATATCAAGGTCAGTAGGTACGTTAGGGGTTAAAATGTTAAGGACGGGTCTATAGCGATGTTTACAAATTTTACTTCACGGGAAAACGCTTAAGATATCAATAGAAGATTACTGTTCCGTTTCATTGTTTGGATTGGTCTGTAGGATGGGCACTGATTTAATCGGTACAAAGTAGATTTGGTAGAAAGGTAATTTCTCGAGTTTTTAACTTTCGAAATCGAAATGAAATTCCAAACCTATAAGGCCCTGACGAGTTGAACTCGACGTTCGTGTAGGTTAATAAATAATGCACATTAATGCATATTTTGAATAATAAGATTACTATTACGCCAATGCTTATAATTCCAGTCATTTATTTCTTAAACCTACACGAACGCCGATTTCAACTCGTCAAGGTTTTATTATCTTTGGATTTTCCTTATACTTTAATATTATACTCTAAAAGTCTAAAATTCGCAGAAAAATATGCAGAAAGTTTGACAAAAAGTTGAAAAAATCGTATTTTAGGCCTTTATTGGCAAAAAATATCACCAACGTGCATATGCTCTCGACAAAATACTTTGTCTGGAAGTATTCTACACGTGTTGATTTAGAAATCCGAAAGTCTTTTGCTTATTTTGTGAGCCGACGCAACTGGGCACTTAAAAAACAACTTAAACGAGTACCAAGTTCTGTGGTCGCCAACTTAGCCATCCCCGTGGTCTGGAGATTCGAATTGGAGAGCCTGTCCAAAAATACGCCAATTGGCAATTGCCATGGAAAAACTGCTTGGAATTTTAACAATTTCGGATATCCGTGGTTTTCTCAAATAAAAATTTACGATTAAAGTGCCGCGGAAGCCTGAAATAAAAAATCATTGCATTAAAATTTAGAGACATCTATACAAAATCTAGAATACAAGAGACGTCATAATGAATTTCAAAAATACTAGTATGCTTCCGATTCTGGATTCCAGAAATCTCAAAACAATTCTAGAAAACTCAAAATTTTCTACTGTTTGTCGTCTAAGTTCTAGAGGGAAGGTTTGAAGATAGGGAGGCGCTTTTTTACAAATTTTAATTGCAGTTTATTTTTCACCTTCTCCTGAAAGTTAACGACTATTTCAAAATGTAGTAATAAGATTTTTTGTTCAGTAAGAAAAACTGTTCAAAAAAGCCAAATAGGAGAAAAGACTGCCTGGAATTTTTTTTTCTGCAATGTTTCGAACACAGTTTCTAAATTAACCTCAAAGGTGTTAGTTTGCCAATTTTAACACAGTGTGCCACTAAGCACATTCCTTTATCTCTTTTGGCGCTTTTCAGATAGTACCCAAAAAAGGGAATACCAAAAATATAGTCTGTTTTAATCGGATAAGTCATAATTACTTCTTCCCAACTCAGGACCCGGCCGAAACAAATCGCTTAAAAGGTTTGCCGAGTCGCGCGTTTAATTATTACTGTTCTACGAGGGCCCGTAGGGTGTTCTGACTTTTTGATGGAAGATTCATGATGATCATTCATCAAAATTCTTACCCGATAACGGCACAAGCGAGGAATTTCTAGAACGTCTCATATCGTCCTGATTTTAAAAGGCGAAAAATGTTTTCAGCTGAAATGCATATTTGTGCTGCACCTCTTAAGTGCGGCACTTAAGAGGGGGAGGACTGTAATACAGAGATATTTAAAAGAAGGAAATTGCCTGTAGGTAATTTGTCTTTCGGCGATTGACCGAGCGCGCTCAAAAAAGATCAATGACAGGCCACATAGGCCTCAGAGCGATGTCAAGCAACGTTACCAAAAAGTGGTAACATTATTTATTTTTTTCGCGGTTGAAAATCACTGCGATATGTCTATGCGTTAATTTCATATTTCAAGACTTCTATTTGAATATTTATACAAAAAGATTTTATCGTAAATGGGCCCTAAAAATATACGGCAAATTTTTGACCCGATAACGGCGCAGTGCGTAGGCTGGGTGGCTAGAGTGTAATGTAAATTTTAGATAAACAATTTTTCATCATAAAACAGCGGATATCCGCTGATTCGAGTAAATATTAAATACAGAAACGCAATTCGATATATCGCAAATCGGGTTCTTATTTTTAAAATCAAACTCGTACACGCCCTAATGTACCGCCGTTATACTCGTTCAGAGTTGAGTTTAGTCAAAACACGATTAATTACTGTTCATAATATCTGTGTCAAAATGACATGTTTTCATCCAAAACTTAGTAGATTTTTTTTATCACCTTGTGTTTATTTTTATATCTGTATAAACGTCGCATATTTATATTATAGGAACAAAAGTGTGTTCAAACGGAATTTTAAAAAGATCGAATTGGGACAATTAAGTGGGATATAAACACCGATTACAGCTAGTCAATTTCTACAAACGTGTAGGTCAAAGCAAACAGCTTTTGTTCTAGAACTCAGTTAAAATTAATTTGGTTAGTACGTATCGTACCAAATTATTTCAAGATATTAATAAAGTTTCTTCAACCTTACCTAGACGACATTTTCGGCTCATGGCAGTGATAGGCTATTTATACTGCACGACATGAGTTATCCGGTCAAAAATTTGTCAAGATACGAGGCGAATCGAAACAAGCGTAAAAAAAATTCATTATCATGTGTTCTTAATTCAATATCGTTTTAGTCTTATACATGGTATTACTTATAAATTCTACGCAATTCTCGTAGTATTAATCAGGAGTCGGCACAATTGGCTCGGTCAAAGCCAAAAATTGAAATTTGGCTCGACTCGGCTCGCCCAATTTTGCCGAGCCCTGGTAGTAATCTTATTATTTAAAAAGTGCATTAGCCTATTTGTGGGGTTTTGCGTCGAATTCATGAGTAATTACTGATACCATTTAGTATTAAAATAAGACAAGGCCAATCAGTCGTTATTAATTGGCTATTAATAATATAGATTTTGAATTTGTTAAAAACTGTTAATTACGTAACTAAATAAAACGAACCAATCTAAAATTTGTTTTTTCTAGCATATACATTTATCTGACTCTGACATGTTTAGCTTTTCAAAATGATCAAGGATCGAATTATGCTTTTATTCGTAAGTTCTATAAAGACGTTAAGTTTAAACAAACGGCGTTTTTTCCGCCGTAACAAAGCCAAGAAAAGAAGGCAACGAAACGATTCTTAAACTTTCCTCGACCCAAGCTGCCACGTTAAAATAATTATAAATGAACTTAATAGAACCAGGAAATAATTTGGAGCGTGTGATGAAATTAATTCGCATCAAGCTGCATTGCCAAGACGGCGTCTTTATCCGAGCTCGGCAAATTTCAAGAAAATTTCATTTGCATATTTCGGCTGAGCTCTATATATATGTGTATCTAGATAATACATAATTGCAGTGTGATATCATGTAGGTCAAGGTCAACTCATAGAGTGTTCAGGGTTGATATTTGTTATAAAAAACCGTTTCCGCAAGGTAAAATTTTTATTGAGAAAAAAAAAACTATCAGGTCCAAGTTTATCACCTTCTTTTGCTCATTAGCGACAAAACTGGCAATCAGTTCATTTTAAGTCGGAATCAGCCGGCAAATCCAATGGAAACATGATGTTTTTAATTCTGAACTTTTTCGGTAAAATTCGTAACATTGCTTGTATCATAAGGCCACATAATATCACTCGTTTACGTTGAATGTGAGCCAAAATGACATAATAAAAAGACAGGATTTCGCCCAAATTGACAAGAGAGCTTGCTAAAAAGTGGGATTTTGCTTTAAAATGGAATTTTGCTGCTTTGTGTGTTTTATTTCCATAATATATTGTAAAAATTGAATTCCATTCTAATAGTTAACATAATTATTATAGCTGAAAATCAAATACTCATAATCTCAATTGTTCACCGTACAAATTGGTTCAGTAACTGATAACTAAATACGCCGTTATGTCAGAAATAAAAATCATTTGTTCCAAAAATAAGTTAGCGAGTTCTTCAATTGTCTGAAGCATCCAATTTGTTCCGTTTTCTGAAGTGTTTAATTTTCGCTATAAAATAAACTGGGAAATACTATGGTAACAGACAATAGGCATGGTATAATAATGTTATTTTTTAATGTTTGCATTTTATCTAATCTAAAATGATTGACCACCCCATTTTTGGTGCCTTTTTTGCTTCAAAATTGGGTATTGTTGATTTTTACTGTCGTTACATTTGACGACAGCAATCAACGATTTCGTGAGAAACCCAGCATCTCTTAAGAGTTAAACGGCGATCGAATCGCGCGCTGGTTGGAAAACCGATAATTTGAGCCCTTATACTAATTTATGTTAACTCCTCAAGTCGAACTTATTTTGACGTGATGATAATCTTACGATTTATCCTTGCTTTATTCCCCCAATAATGAAAAATAAATGAGCCGAAAAAAGTCACTAAGTTATTTTTGATTCCCTCGCTAATGATGCTTCAGGTGTTTGTGTACATATTTTGACACTATTCATCCGTCCCCACCACTTTGCCAAATCCCTGACAACAAAAGATTTGTTTAAAATTGTTTTCAAACTCACTTCTTCAAAAAAAAAAAAGAAGAAAAAAAAATTTCAAGATTTTTTTTTGTCTAATTGCGCGAGCCAAAAACCCGTCACATTGTTTAAAACACTTATCAACGGGTTTCGAAACCATCTCCCATTTGCGTGAAAGCGTTGGACAAACGGAAGATGAAATAAGCAAAAGAGGCTACTCTCTTCAAAGGCCAAAAAATTTTTTTTGTCTTCAATGATCTAAGAACCGTGTAGTTATTTTTCAATTTGTGCACAAGACTTCCTCAAGCAGAACCAATTTTGGATTTTCACAGGATTTGAGGGTCACCGCGGCATCTTGCAGAAAATGTTTTTCGCATAAAACAAATTTCGCAAAAATTTTCTCAGAAATACTATCAAAAATTAATTTAGGCATTCAATTCGTGTACACAAAAATGGCTCATTTGGAGGCCTTAAATAAAATTTATCACGTGACAGGGTGAACTTGGGCAAAAACTGGATTAGCCCACTACAATCCACTTTTTCATTATACCTCGAATGGCCAAAACAGTTTTTTTCGAAAAAATTTGGTAATTATGGCTTATTTTTTTCTTTGAACATATTGCTGCCATTTCGTTTTTTGCGGAACAAGTTTAAATTTCAAATCTACTTTAGTATATGTCGAAAGTTGTTTACGAAAGTTTCATACTCTTGTGAACCTAATATATCAACTGTAGTATCAAGATTATATTCTAAACGATTCATTCGTCTGGACAACTAACGGTTCAATCCGGTTTTGTATTCTGCTAAAGACGACTAGGACAGTTTAATTAATTTTGGAAGTCTTTTTGTTACTTTTTTTTGTGTATTCCAAGCCTGGTAGCTGTAAATAAGGTTAATTAAACTTCACTCGAGGCAAGTGAAACAAACTTCATAAAAGAACAGTTCCGCAACTCGGGGACATAAATCTGTCGCTAGTCTTCACAAAAAACGCTCAAAAACACTCAAACAAGAGAGAAAAAAACGTACAAATCCAATTTTGGCTTACGCGTCAATCCGATTTTCAAGGTCCATTTCGTTTCGTTAATGTGTCATTATTTACGCCACGGTCTGATCCTTAAAACAACAAAAGGGTGATCATGAACAAGCATGTAATGATTTAAACTGATATATATATATATATATATATTTGGGGATTTAAACGCAGCGTTAATTTTTGAGCCCATTGATTATATACATAAAAGCTTAATTTAATTTTTAATTTTTGGAGTTTTATAAGGTATAAGATATATTATCCGTGATAAACACTGTTAACGATTAAAAGTTGACTTGGTTGAATGCCAATCCCGATAGGATTTTTTATTCGGTGGATATGCCAGCATTGTCGTTTTATAGACTGATTGGAATAAATAGACACGGCGCGACTATTTAGTTTCAAGCACCAGAGTCATATCATATGGCTCA
>SCLG01000209.1:197273-212157 GCA_004367875.1 Oikopleura albicans
TGGAATAAATAGACACGACGCGACTTATATGGCACTGTCGGGAGCGCCAGAGAAGATAAAAATATGCGAAGGTTCCAATTCAATGTGAAAATTATTCCAATTGTACTTTTTTTTTAAATTATTAACAATTTTATTCATAGTTTTCTATAACTTTAATTAGTCAAAGATTTAAAACAGACGAAGTTAACAAAATAAGCGCAAATAAACCCCCCGCTGCCTAGTAGCTCTGCATGGGGCTCATTTAATGTTCACCACGATCAATTTCAAAAGAAAAGTTTCAAAAACTGAAACTATTGCTATAATCCACCCATTTTTTTTGTTCGCTACCAAAATCAAAAAAGAAAAAAAAGAGTATTAAATGAATTAATTACAAAAACATCAATTTCTTATTTTGATAATCTCCCATGGTCTTACTGTTAGAATAGGGTATCTTATTATGTTCGGTTACATTTTTTAAATTGAATGCGATTTAAAAAAACGTTGTTTTGGTCATTGTTTTTGTACAATTATTTTTGAGCTCCCAGCTTAGGCTGAGTTACAAGTTACAAATCGATTTTGTATGTTTCAAGTCATTTCTTACTGGGTACCGATACATAATGAATTTCACCTTAAAATTTGTTATTCAAAGTCTAGACTGTGGCTAATTTTTCATTCCAATTAATATAATTCAGGTCATTTTTCATCTTATTTAAAATTCAAAAATTTGCTCATAAGTGTGTCACATGAATTCCCGGCGTTTTTTTCATTATTTCTAGATACAGAGATTACATTCTAATCCGCGAAAAGTTGGAACAAAAACATGTTTTAGCGCTAGAGAGCATGTTTAACCGTTGAAAGCCTACGTCACGCAATGTTCTCTAGTGGATGTTGGTGTGCCTTCCGTCGAACTACATCATACATTTGATATCAAGAAAAATATTTTTCACATGCGATATAAAATACGGAATCAACCACATCTGAAAAATGCAAAAAAAAACCGGAAATTTGTATGTAACGGTGAGTAAAAATATTAAAATTTCCTACCAGTTTGCTTTTTGACGAAATTTTTAGAATTATACGGGTGTGGTAATGAAAGGAAGAAAGATGATTGTAAAATATCCGTAAATACAAATTACGATACGATATCAGAAGCACACACAGATTGGATTGGCGAGATTAGAACAATATAATATGGATATATCAAAGATGTATCTCGCCCTACTTCCTCACAATGGGATAAGTCTTTGTATTTATCCGGCATCTTGATAAAAACAATCACATGGTAAATGATATTTAGTGTGGTCAGAGATTTATTTCCTTGATTGATAAATAATCTACCTTATAAACCTTCGTTGTGTGCCTTCATATTGCAGAATTACATTACAGTTGTTAAACTCTAATTAGAATATTGATCAAAATTGACACAGAGTGATAAAAACTGATGAAATAAGAAGAAAACTGACATTAATTTATTAAAAAAATATGAATAATTTATAAAATTTATGAAACTTTAGTGCAAAATATTTTATAAATTTATGAAAAAGTCATATGGTCGTACAATGGTGGGTGAAGATGGAAATTAGGTATCACATTGATTAATATTATAATATTTTTTTTCGATTTGGAGAATTTTGAAATGTAGAATATAAGGACAATTGATAAGAGTTGACGAAAATGGTAATAAATTGACGAAGGTTGCTGAGAAAAATAGCTAGAAAATGGAAAAAATGAATGAAAATTGATTTTTTGTTTTTCGAAATCAGATCTAGAATAGTTAATTATGTGATGAAAGGCATAAACGTGAACTTTCAAGTAGCTCACGGAAGACCCCGGGGGGTTACTTTACGCTTACTTTGTTAAACTTCTTCCAAGTAAATATTTATAGTACTTTGAGTGAGCGCGAATGAAGGAAGCAATGAATAATCCGAATTGATGTAAATATTGCATCACTGAAGTCATACGTGGTCCTCCTAATCGCAACAGTTTCTCCAAACCAAGTGTCGCGATAAAATTAAAAGACGTCGATAACTTTTATTCGGTTAGGGGGACGGGCGATCCGGTATACTTTTTTTACGGTTCGGCGACGGATCTTGAACGCAAAAACGATTGCTCTTATCAGAAAATTTGACAAAGAAAAATAAAGATCAAGTTTGGGTCGGGGAGGCATGAACGGACCCTCTTGTTGATTAACGATCTAAAGCACCAATCCGTTAGCGAAAAATGGTCCAATAAAAAGCGTCTATTACAAAATGACCATAACTAGCATCAGGAAAACCGAATACACCCCTGCGCGTTTCTCTGGCAATTTTCGCCTTCGAAAACTAGCCAATTATGGTCGCGAAAGAAGTTGTATTTTGGGTGGTTTTGCGACCACATGGAGTACTCGCGAAAGTACTCATAAACCATTTTTTTTTTCGCGACCAAAAATGGTCGCGAGAGTACCGTCTGCCCAGAAAAATGCCGAGGGCCGGATAAACGCTTTGAGCGTAGACCTGATACTTATAATACGGTTTAACGGCAAAGGTGGTCATTTTTCTTAAATAACAAAAAATAAGTTTAAGTTTCAAGCTTTACATGTTTCAAATCATTATTTTGTCGAAAGTACTTTTATTTGTGAGGGGAAAAGGACGACCACCGTTCAAGTTAACGGACGAGCAGTCAAGCATTAAACATCTATAATATTAGAAGAAAGAGGAGCTTATTTCGCATATTTAATTATATTGTACACATTATGAAGCTATAATACCACCTTATTTACGACGAATAATTTATTACACCTGGAAGAAACTCTAACCCGATCATTGTTCTCGAGGTTATGAGCCATTAGTGGGGGATAACCGGGATTTACATACAAAAAATCATCAGTATTACTTCAGCGAATGACGAGTCAAGTAAAGTTTATATAGAAATTTTACCATACAACAATTTACCGTTTATTTAATGATTAACTTCCGGGTTTCTACTTCCTATAAAATCCAGAGACAATAACTGGATTATTTATAGCGAATTGAGGGAAAATGATTGACTAAATTTTATAAAATGAAAATGTTACAGTAACATGGAAAGATGAAAAATTTCATTTAAAATGGACTAAAATTGCGTACAAAATAAGACAAAAATGCATAAAGGTTTACGATAAAGTGTTGGAAAAGTGATAAAAAGTGATGAAAAGTGATGAAAATGATGAAAAGTGAATAAACGTGATTCAAAAGGAATTGAAATTGACAAAAAATGAAAAACTGATACAATTTTTTTTTCGAAAATAACATTAAAATGGATTCAACATAACAAACAATTGGTTAAGGACCAATTCGGTTAAGGCCCATTTTTAAAACATTTCCGGAATACGCCTCTAACTCACGAGTCTAGTCTATTTTCATATAATATTTACCATAAAACCATATTAAGCTATTCTAGTTTTATACTTCCGGTTGAATTCAATTCGAATCCAGAATTAAAAACTTGGTCATTGTTATTGGGATTAAAACCAACTGGATATTACGTCAAATAATTACGAAATGGTTCTGATTTGAAAGGACGCCTATAAGGTTTGTATTTATCACCTCAGGTAACCTGAGTCAGGTTATAATTTTTGGGCTAATTTTAATTAAAATGATTTAAAACATCTTGGTGACCAGTTAACGGCGCACAGGGTTCACCCGAGTTAAATTATAGATTTTTATTCAATAGTTTGAACCTATGTTAACTTATTATTTGATATTTATTTTTCTTCATTCAAAGTCAATGTCAACTTTGAAAAAATGTATCGTCGTATGTTTAATTTCTTAAATTACGTCAATTTGTTCACATATCGTAGTAAACCGTATTTCATAACGAATGAGAACGAAACATTTAGTTTGTTGAGCCGATTCGATTCGTCTAATGGAGCGTGGAATAGGGTAATTAGGAATTTGGAATGCTCGTTTAGAATCAAGTGGACCCCGGAAACAAATTTATTTTTTCCGTAAACGATTTCATGTAAATAATATACAACCGAAAATATCGCCACTGCCAGCCATGACGGAAGTTTACTTTCTTCGAGCAGCATGCACACAAGTTAATTTACATAAATAAAATAAAATGCTCATAAATTGCAAGTGAAAGAAAAAACAAAAGATTCATTAAGATACAGAATAGTATGCCTACTGAAATCGTAGAAAAAAAAACTCAAACAATTTTTATTGGGCGCGTTACCATAGCAACGCGAAACAACAAATAACAATTTCTTCCTTTTTTGTTCAAGGGATATTCAGGTTGAAGCGTGAAAAAGCTAATAATTCGCATACTTCGGGATATTTATGATTATTTTCAAACTTTTTCAGATATTAATTAATTTCAGATATTTTTTAGAAAGCTTCTGAAATTTTCAAAAAAAAAACAACGAACACATTTTTTTAAGATTTTTTTTAATTTTTTTTTTGATTATCGTCACGATAATATCGTGGTAATTTTGATTTTTTTAGAACAACAATGCAGCGATTTTTTGGTATACTAAAAAATCAAAAATGCTTCAGAACAAAATGTTTTTTGGTATGCAAATTATTTTTTGTTGAAAATCAATGTGAATAAATATGTTAGTCTATAAAAAAATGAATTGCAGTAATATTTTTTAGCAAACTATATGTAAATTAGGTTACCTTCTATGGAATAGTTTAGTTTTTTTACAATCTTGTTTCGCTTGTTCGTTTTCACGCCAACAAATTTTTTTCTGCTTGTTTTAACAAGAGATAATGGTTCAATTAACATTATTTAAATTATTCAATTAACATAATTTGTAACTGAACGTAAATTATTATAACGGTTTTGATGTTAGTTTGTCAGATCATTTATGAAACATGTTTGAAAAGTGAGTCAAATTCGGGGAAGATGTCCATGTGCAGAAAATACACGAAAAACTTTTTTATATTTTTACAATTTTATATCATGTTTATAACAATTTGCAGCTATTTTCATTGATGAGTAGAAGTCTTCATTAGTTTCTAACAATTTTAATAAATTTGCAACAATTTTCAACAATTTTCATAAATTTTCAACAATCTTCAACAATTTCCAATAATTTTAAACCATTTTCAACAATTTTCATCAATTTTCAACAATTTTCAACAATTGTCAACAATTGCTAACAATTTTCAACTATTCTCAACAATTGTCAACAAATGTCAACAATTGTCAACAAATGTCAACAATTGTCAACAAATGTCAACAATTGTCAACAATTTTCCGCAATTTTTAGAAATTTTTAGAATTTTTCATAAATTTTTAGCATTTTTCAGAAATTTTTGAATATCACATTATATACGCAAAATGTGTTAATGTTTTGTTATATCGAGTTAAACACGTAATTTTCGATGACCGGATGATTTATGGAACATGAAAAGTGAGTCAAATTCGGCGAAGATGCTCATGTGCAGAAAAGACACGAAAAACTCCTATTTTGAGTACTGAGACTTCAAGCCCTACTTAACCGTTTTCCCCGTTTTTTTTTATTTGTTTTGGGACAAATAAATATTTTGAGAAAGTACTTGCTTTTGCACATAAAATCTGTAGTTATTTTTTGTACCTGGAATTGTGGCCTATAACTTATTATGTGCATAGTTCATGAAACGTGTATAATTAATTTACATGCAAAATACAGCATATTTCTCCACCAGCTTATAATTATGTTTTTTGTAGATTCGACAAAAATGTTGATTATTGATATAAATGACATAACAATTTGTAACATTTTTGTCAAGTTTTTATATTTCGTTAGCATATGGTGAAATGACTAAAAAGTGTTTTTTTTATTACAACCAGTGTTGGAAACGTTGGGCGTTGGGATTCGTTGGCCAACGCCCAACCAACGCGTTAGGAGCGTTGTGCGTTGGGGAAATTTATCTGCCAACGCGTTGGGGCAATTTTTCGCCCAAAGCGTTGGGAAAAATCGACCATTGGCCAACGCTTTCGTTGGGCGTTGGGAAAAAATTGACCGTTGGCCAAGTTTCGCAACACTAATTACAACATTTCAACAAAATAGGGAATGGACACTTGTTCCCGTTTGAAAAATAGGATCATTGTGTAAAAAAAATACAATTTGATCCTATTTTTTTAAAGTGCCACTAATACAAGTCGGATTTGTCTAGTGACATAACAATCTTCCGGCGGTAAAAATCCCTGATAAAGTTTTTAAAATCCCGATTATCATTTTTAGTCAATGATGGTTACCAGCGGGTCGTAATCGAAACTGACGACTCTAACTATGTTTTTTGTTGTTGTTCCTTTTCGGGAAGTAAGGAGCTTTTAATTGCCAATGTGGGCAACAATCCCTTAATTATCGCAATCACTAGAATGGAAACGACAGTCGAAACGTTGTCTTGATTACATTTTGTCTATTGTTTTGCACGAGCCTTGAATTGCAAAATTCATAATGGCATTTTGGCCGCATAACGCCGTACAAAAACTGAAAGGCTCGGTAAAAAAACTTTCCAAGATCTAGCGGGTTTGGTGTCATTTTAATGGTAAGTGTTTGGCCGTTAAGTTAACACGCTTCGTCGACTCAATTTATGGAACATTTTCGGTACTTCTTATGTTTTAACTATTTTTTACAATGTTTTAGTTTGTATGATATAAAATTTTGATAAATTATGAAAAAAATTGATAAATTATGAAACAAATTGATAAATTTTGAAAATTTTTGATGAACTTAATTAAATTTTGATAAATTTTAATAATTTTTGATAAATTGTGATAACATACCGTATGGGGACTCTCAGACTGTGAGGCTTTGAGCAATTTTCCTATGATTTGTAACGCTATTCTGACGTCACACTCACAGTCTGAGCGTCCCCATACGGTATGATAAATTTTCATCAATTTTTAAAACAATTTAATAAAGTTAAATCTGTTGACGGACTTTTTATTCCCTCTAAGATTTTAGATTACGTTTCTAGCACATAATTATTATTTTCTAAAAGTAAAAAAACAAAAAAAAAGTTCTCCCAATGCATAATTGATGATGATAACTTTCCTTCTATGTGCCATGGCAAGACGATCCATTTTATGCGTGGTGACAGCTGCATAGAATATTTTCAATTTGAATTTATGCGTTTAGTAAATGTCAACACTTTACTCAATCTGACGCTTCGAATTCGATTTACAAAAATCAAAACAATTTTAGAGGCCCGTTTTCAGTCGGTCTCGTTTTTTTTTGTCTGCCTTGGATTTTTGGTACTTTTTTTGCACAGCTTCGTTTTATATTTTTGCGTTAACTAATTTTTGAGAGTTTTTTTTTAACAAAACGTGCACTGCTACTTTTAGCGATATCCGGCGATGTGTAGTTTTTAATTTTAATCCACTGTAGATCTTCAATTACGTGATCGGTTTGGCACTTATTACATTGAGCTAGTGTGTAATACAGTCCGTGTTACATCCACATTGAACATGGAGTACTTTAAAAATTTAGTTACTTGTTAGGTTCATCAACAATGCCAAGCAACATACAAAAAAGTTATCCAATGTTATCCGGATTTGAACACGGCGGTAATTGAATACAAGTTAAAGAACAGAAGAATATATGGAATATAAAAATGGCGTTCCAAACCAAGCTTAAAATTATGACGGCTTCACAAAAAAACGACACTTTTTTCGATTTTTATCTAAATATGCGGAAGAGCATAGCAAAATGACTCAAAAAGGATTTCTAAAATATCCAAAATATCCAAAAATATTCAAAAATATCCAAAAATATCCAAAACAGTCCAAATATTTATACTAAACCGGGTGCGCAGTTATCAGGTTGTTTAGCCCGCAGTTATAAGGCACCCTACGAAATTTCCCTACAAAATTTCCCGCTCGTACTGTTATCAGGCAGCTTTTTTTTGCATATTTTCCCCTATTCCGCCTACGTCTTGCGCAGTTATCAGGCACTTTACGCAGTTATTAGGCAGGTTTTCTTTGTCGCGAAACCTGCCTGATAACTGCGCACCCGGTGTAGTTAGTGGCACTAATAGACTTGATCTTATACTTTGTATTTGATTTTTTGAAATGAAAATAATATTAGAAGATGGTTCTCTGATTCTGGCATTTTTAAGAGGAATGTTGGTACTGCTTCGTTTAGTACTAACATTTGACTAGACCGAGATGGTGTTAGCAAATAAATCGTACAATGGACAGACAAACACTTTTTTTGACAAAAAAGAATGAAAAAAAAATTAAACAGGCGATGATGCCAACTGGCAATAAATACCACAATTCCAATTCATTTTTAGTCAAAACGAATCATCATTATATGATTACGATCGCGTTTCGAAAAAAATCTGTTTTGGTAAAAAAGAAACGACAACAGTACTTACAAAATTATTATTATGCGTTGCTTAATTTTTGGAGCTTTCTAGAAAAGGAATACTGTCTGAGTTAAGGCCGTGACGAGTTGAAATTGCCTTTCGTGTAGGTTGAAAAATAAATGACTGGAATACAAACAATAACAAATAGAGCTCAAGGCGTAGGTGGAGAGGCTTAAAAAGGGAAATAATACTGCGTGAAATATAAGAGCGCATACCGTGTACTTGTACACATGTCTGAACGCGCCACTTTGAACGATTACGTATTTAGAAGGTTTATTTCAATATAGATGTCAGTGGGAGATTAGCCACCATTAGTCCCCTTAAAACCTACTCTGTTTTCATTGTTGGTAAACTTCTTGGGTGCCACTCATACATTTTTTTTTATTTCTGTTGTGTTATGGCAAAGGACCTGCAATTTAGAAGAAATTATATTTTTCACAATATAATGGCAAGAGCGCTACATAACTTCGAAACCAATATTGATAGAACAAGTATCTCTAAACGACGCAAACACTGACGTCTTTCCACCATATTGTTCATTAGAAATACGCATGAGAAAAAAGAAACGTTTTTTAACTCTAAATAAAAATTAAAAAGGTGTCAGTGATGACTCGGTTTTCGTAATAGTGACACTTTGAAGATAAAAACATACGTTTTTAATTAAAGAATCGTCCTCTTCGTTTTTCACAATATGATCAAACAATTATTTCAGCCTAATAAGGTCATGTTAGGTCACGTGAGGTCATATGACGTGATATGACCTTAACGAAATTGAAGTTATTTTCGTTATCATGAAATTGAAGAACTGTATATTACGAAGTTGAATATAATTTGGCAAATCGATTTTAATAGTTATTTTTTGACGTTAGATGACATATTTTGGTCAAATTTTAATAAAATCGCGCCCTAAATTATTATAAGCGTCATAAACTTTAGAAAACGTATCGAATATATTATGCATCTACGTAAACGTGCGACGTGTGCTAACGACGCTCTACTATTTCTAACGGGCATATTGGCAAAAATAGAAATTTTCGGGCACAATTTTTTTATAATTCAAAGGATACTTATGTAGACAAAAAGGACTTTCACAGAACAGGATATCTTATAGACGCAGTCACGCAACCACTACGCTGGTAAAGTGTTGACGAGTTGAAATCGCCGTTCGTGTCGGTTGAAAAAAATAAATGACTGGAATTGTTTTTTAAACCTACATGAACGGCGATTTCAACTCGTCAAGGCCTTATATTGCAAGTTTCCCACAAAAAATCTTGTGCAAACGGGAAAGCTTGAAAGTTTTGGGAAAATCAGGCGCCTAAGAGATAGTTCCAGCTTATGTGTTTCTAACGAAGAAGAGCGTATTTAATAGCTACTTTGCTCTCTAAGAACTTCTGACCCGCCGTTTTTTGTGATTGGACACTGTATTTACGTAGGCTTTCATGGAACCATTTTTGCTTATTCTTGATATCTTCTAAGTAAATCAATTAAGCTTAGCTCAAGAATAATGAACTGCAAGGACCCTGGCGAATCGGACGCAAATCAGAAGTAAAACAACTTTTCTTTTGGTAGCCTCGTAACTCTTCTACTTAATCGCGCCGTGTTCGCTACAATCTCTAATTTTTTGGTCAAAAAACGACTCGTCTTGATACGCCTCCTAATCGTTACGGAAATTATCGGATACTTTATCGCGATTATATTCGGGTTTTATTTTTGCGCGTGTCGGTAAAGTTAAAAAAACTGAAAACGGGATTGGAAAGGTGAATATACCTCGAGTGATATTAACTTGAACGATTATTATTCTTTCGTTATCGTAAATCAACTTAATTTTTCTTTTTTTTTGTCTGAATATTTTTTGTGCAAAAAAAAAGAGAAAATGATTGGATATTTGCACATGGTGACGTCACTCTGCAAAATTCAATTTTAGGCCTATTAGAGTAGGATAAGGGCATGTTCACGATTGGATCATCATTATCAGGACAAGGTAGGGGGAAACGTTCTTTTAGGGTACATTTGACGTAATGTACTTCCCAGTAATGTATCAAGTGGTTATTTTCATTGATTAGCTCAGTCCGATCCAGATTGCCAAGAAGAAGTTGTCAAAATGCAAATAGAACCGGTACTTGTAATCTAGAATAATCTGTGTTCACAATCTAGTTTTCGTATTAAACCTAGAAATCAACCAAAATTCAGTTTTTTTAAACTAGTTTCATGATAATTGATTTATTTTACCAAGTAGGTAATTGCTAATATGCAATAAAAAACTCATTTCAAAAATTTACTGATGAAAATGTGTATTATATGGAAAGGACCAACTCTGTGAGCTATGATTCAAAGCCCATGATGTAGCAAAAATGGGCCTCGTGCACAATTACTGATCGTTGATTGGCTACCACTAAATAATGAGTCAATAAAATACTCCTGTTAGCCAATCATCGATCAGAAATGCGAAGGAGGCCAATTTTTGGTACATCTTAGGCTTCAAATCATATCTCACAGAATTCGTGGTTTTCATATAATATTTTTAATTGGAAGCGTCATATATGGAACCATTGGCAATCACGATAATGAAATTCACCAGTAAAGCACTTTTGCCGAAATCATTTTTTTCGAAATCGAATCACCTGACGTAATACATTTGTCGCCAGAGTATCAAGTGTTTTATTGATGATCCTGAGTTAACCGGATCAACGAAAAAATAAACGAAACAAGTTTCACTGAAAATTGCGTCGGTAATCCAATATAATCTGTGTTCAAAAAAAGTGGTTGAATTATTATGGAGCAATATACAAGCTCGCAAGCAATGCCTGTTACGATAAAAATTGGTATGTAATTATGGAATTGTACCCAAATGATCTGACAGGACGTCGTGTTATTTTATTGATTGACATCCAATTGATAAGGCTCGGCGCGCCGCGGCACAATTGCAAAAAAAAACGGAGTAAAAATCGTTCCATGAAATACACATCATAAAAATGATGTAAAATTCATAGAATGATGAAAATTGATTGAAGCTTGAGTATATTTTCCGGTAAGGTTTAATCAACCTGATTCGCATGAATTATACCGGTTTTCGGATTTACAATCAAACACACACGCTTAAAAATCTATGAAATTGAACTTTTTTCATTTAACACCAAAAACCCCGGGTTAAGTCCGACTGCCATCGCCCAATGCACCCAAGATATACAACTTTATACAGTTTTATTTTTACAAATGTTTTGTTAATCAATTTTCTTTATACTACCGTGTGAGTTTCATGAAAATCGGCTGCGCGTTTCTAGAATAGACCAATTTTCTTTTTCATTGCATAATGACGTATTGAGAAATGGGGAGAAAATGAAACGGAAAACTAGTTCTAGAAACGCGCAGCCGATTTTCATGAAACTCACACTGTAATAAATTTGGGGGCTTCATTTTTTTTGCTACACAATGTAACCCTCAAGTGTTGATTTACACGCTGCGATCAGGCAAGCTACCCGCTACAGCGTATGTCATCATCAGATAGATTTCAAAATTATTTTACTAAAATAAAGTTGATAAAGGTCTCGACATAATAAATGAAAATAAAAGAATTCGTTCTATGAATTTCTTATTAAAACGGAATGATAAGAAATTCGTCGAAAGTTGATGTACCGGTTAATAGTTGAACACAATAGTTTTTTAGTGTATGTTATTTTTCAAGTCACTTTTGCTCCGACGTTACAATATCATAATGGGCGATTAAATAATAATTACGAGTTATTAACGGTAACGGTGTTTTTTAAAACTTGAAATGGGTATTAGTGTTGCATGAAAATGTTTTACAGATTTCGGTACATTTGAGAATTGACAAGATTAGAGAAAGATTCAATTAATTCGATGTTTTTATACTTTAATTGTATTAATAATAGAGATTAAGTATATTCAAGATAAATGTTTTTTGGTTAAAATTGACACAAAAAATCGTAATTCCGTACAAACGAGAAATTAACAACCTTTAGTAGGTAACAATGATTTCAAAATTATCCTGATACTTCCACCTATGAGAATTATAATGTTTACATTATGTAATAACTTCCGACGAACATTATCTATATCAACCGTCATATATAATTATTGTTACGTTCATATTTTTATAGAGCCATGTTGATTAGGGTACATAATCTTGTTTTATTTTTCCCTAACATCGATTGCGAAATTTCTTTTTATGATAAATAAGAATAGAACGTTCCGTAAAATAAAGGTTTAAGAAACATATCTCGGCGTTTAGAATGTCATTTATTTTTCATTTTGATTTTTTTTGGAATAATACAGAGAATTAAAGTACCAACCATTTCTTAAATAGTCATTTTTATTAAAATTAATTGTACTAAAGTTAATTAAAAAAAAAAGTAAAAGTGTCATACAGAGGTTTATAATACATTATTATTGTTTCATACATAACTATGATAATTATCCATGAATCATGGACATGATGCTCCAAGTCAACATTTCAGTTATTTCTTCTTAAAATTTACCATTTCGTATTCTAGAAATTCATATTTATTAAGAACCTAAATTTGAGATATCCAATTCTGAAACGAAGTTAATTGTAACAATTGTGAAAAATAAAAGCGATAAAATTCTTCTCCCAATATGATTTCTATATTAATTTCTAGAATTAAAAATGGTAATTTTTTAGCGTTGACACACTGTACGTTATTTTTCAGTCGATAAAGAGACATTTGCACCTTTGACGTATAATGAGTAAAATAACTACGAAGAAAACGAATACATGCGGACAATAAAGACCGGAAGTTAGGACAGTAAAACAAAAATAAAATGAGGACATAACATAATAGTTTATCCTACAAAGCGGCTTTATGACCGTCACTTAGAACTAAACAATTACAATTGCGAATTTATTGTCATACTTTAAGTGCACCTCCTTCAATTGACTAATGATTGATTCCGTTTAAAATGTATAGTTAGATTGGTACAATTTGTTTGTCTTTTTTTCACAACTAGCTGCATTATTAACATGGCGCATTCTTTTTGATATAGACTTTTAAAAACGCGCTAACCAGATTAAATATATATATCGGTGCGTTGGTCACTTTTTTTTTTAAATCGGTGATTTGTTCAGCAGCTAGTTTGATTAATACATCACTTCCTGTAACAGAAAATAATACTTAGAAAGGCAAACTTATGTTGCAAATTTAATGTCGCCACGTTTAAGTTCGTCATATGTTTACCTTAGCTACTCGCCGGACTTAAATTTAATTAAAGCTTAAAATTTCAAGTAGGTAGCATTAAAAGAGTGTCACAATCCGACAACAAAATGACATAGAGTAACCGATAGTACCCCTTTAAGCGCGGTAGTACCCCTAATAGCGCGCTTATCTTGCGACTTTGGTGAAAAATGAGCTAAATAACGGAACGAACGGGAAAACTGCAATATAATGGGTGATAACATAACAACGCAGGGGTGTAGTTAGATAATGGAGTCTTACATTTGGCGAGACAAAAAACATTGAAAATCTGGTCAATGGAATATTTCGGATATAATATTTTAGATATATAAACAGTAATTTTCAAACTGGAAAGGTAAAATTAAGGCTAAATTATAAAAAAAATAGTACTGTGTGGGCCTAAAATGAATCCGCCAGGGTAAATTTCCGCACGCAGTTTTATGTTGTTTTAGCATAAAAAGTGCATTTAAAAATTTGCTCTGTCTGGTTATTTGTTGCACCACACCATAGGCTACATCAAAAGATAACTGCGCAGTGCGTAGGCGGACATTAGTGAACAATAATTGCGAAAAAAATATAAAAGATAACTTCGCAACCTACACGTCAGCTAGATACCATAATGTAAATTTTACCAGACTATAATTGAAATTTTCAGGGTCTGTTGTCAATTCATAAATCATGCAAATCCATGAAACTATTTTGAGCTCTTAAACGCATTAATTAAAAAATGATCAGTTAAAAATTTATCGAAAAAAAAGAAATCTGGCAGGAATGACATGAATCCCAATCATATTACAGCATTCCAGCGTCAATTGGAACAGCTCAGAATGCATTGATTTGATTTGCTCGCATATATTAGCTTCTCTTATACGCTTTTTTGCTCAATATAGAAAAAGGCAAAAAAAGTTGACCCGATAGGGCGACTGAAACCCACAACTCAATTTTATCGTGGATTTTTTATGTCATGTTCTAAATCACCTTCGGGATAGCAGATTGGGTTATTATAACGGGGACGACCCGCTGAACAATATATTAAGCACAAATGCATGTGATTTATGCATGCAATCTGGCATTTTGACGGAAACCGAAAATGGCGAAAACTATAAACGGAGAAAATTACTGCACGGTTGTTGTGCAAAATCCACATATTATGTTAAACCCCCTAACCGGTTATCTGAACAACTGTTTTTATAAAAAAGTGTCAAGATAATTAAATTTTGTTAAAATAACTGGGTAGGGCATTTCAATAAGATAATAGGAAATCGCGATACGGTTTGGTCCAAAAAGTGGTCTAAAATAAAAAAATACTATTTTGTTAAGATATCTGGTGTTAAGATAATTGGTTAGGGAGCATGTGAAGCAGTTCGATGTGTA
>SCLG01000209.1:250032-260619 GCA_004367875.1 Oikopleura albicans
CTATTAATAGCCTATTTTATGAAAAAAAATGGAAATGTTATTATTAAGATCGGCCAGAAAAGCGATTTTTGTACTGTGAGAGATTATCCAAATAGAACTCGATCTAAATAAATAATGTTCCGAAATTATGATAAATGAATAATTACAGACCAGAAATTGAGCCAATACTGGGAAGATATAGAATGTGTGGGAAAACTTGACGTTTGACGAATTTACTTCTCCTATTAGGCTTAACTCTGCATTGCAATCCCCAAATAAACCCTAAAAAATTAGCCTTTAAAACTAAAAAAACGACAAGCATTTCAGTTACCTCATACAAAAATGGCCACACCGTTGTTATGTTGTAAACTATTGACAATTTATAGTACCTGATAGGTTTCAGCAATTTGTCAAATTGAAATTCTCCATAATGGAGAAAAATATGGAGAAAATTGCTCCCGTTGGAAATGTAATTAAGGTAATTAAGGTAATTAAGGTATAACGAACTATCTTAACTCCCAAAGGTCACTTAGTCCAAATTCGAACTAAACGTCCTAAATGGACTAAAAATGATAGTTAAACGGGCTTAATCGGAAATCGCTGAAACACGGGTCTACTTAAATTGTATGCGAAAAAATATTATAATATAAAACGTAACTGATACCGTTACGGTATTTCTGATACCGTATTTTTTCGTCTTAACTGGGTCACAAAGGAGTTTTGTCCAAATATGGACTAGGTGACCCCTACGGATTATATGCAACTTACGACCCTTGGGAGCTAACCGCCCAAAATTATAAAGAAAGGATGTAATATCAAAAATGGGCGAGAGACGAATAAAGGCCATTTGAATGAAATCAATTTTAAGCAAAAATCGCCTACGGGTTAGTTCCTCTAGGACCTATATTGGGCAGCGACGATACTGACAAAACGGTAACTTGAATAATTCGACAGTTGAGTATGGCCTGTCCAAATTTTTATCAAAACATGCGTTTAAAAAAAACGCCCTTAATTTTCTTGCATCTAATAGATAATTAAGAACATGAATTGAATAACAATTAGAAAGGCTTTATGACATTTCGCTTGGCATTTGTTCGTTGCGATTGGGGCTTTACGTACTTCAGCATAACCATTAAAAACAATGAAACACAGTCTGGTCAAGTGCGGTTTGGTACACTCCACTTTAACAAAAATATTCACAATCTGTGGTGTGTTTCGCGGTAAGAAATTAACGTTTTTCATTTACACAGCTGAGTATCGTGATCCACTAGTAATTCCGAAAAATCTCATTTTAAGACCAACAACTCTAATTCGTTTCATGATTTCTAAATGAGTAAATAACGATTGTGTGACTTTTTTGTAATTTTTAACTTGTTAATAATTCGATCAGAATTGTGAGCACAAAATCGCTGACATTTTGTATTTCGTTCACTCTGTTTAGCTAAATAGTTTATAATATCATCATATTTTATACTGCTAATAATGATGCAATAGCTTTTATCGAACAAACTATTAGATAACTACACATATCGTAGGTTTTTTATACTATCACTGTGGTGAGCGTAGGTGTCTAATGCTTATGGGAAATTATCAGTGAAAAATATGTGATAACTGCGCAGTGCAGAGGCAGAGGTAGCGCAAGGTAAATGATAAAAATTTGGAGGCAGGTCAACTAGCGGTAGTACCGCCAATTTTTCCTTATTTCGGAAAAAAAAATGGCAGTAGTTCCGTTGTCAAACTGGCGGTAGTAACTACCGCTAATTGTATATGAAAATTGGCTAGTATGTATAGATATTTTGGCCAATTTTCCCTCATAATTGGCGGTAGAACTACCCCCAGTTTACCCCGACCACTCGGAAAGCCCGTGAAATAACAACTACAGTCAGGGGTCTCTCGATGTGCACTCTCCCGATGTGCATGTCTCTCTCGATGTGTACTTTTTCACGAAAATTTGTAAATACCTCTCGATGTGCACCTTTTTCCGACCATTTTTTTTCAAATAAACCTCTCGATGTGCACCTTTTTCCGACCATTTTTTTCAAATAAACTTCTCGATGTGCTTTTTCCAGGTTGATGTGTTAAAAAATCCTTCGATGTTCACTTTTTTGTATTTTTTTGGGCACAAAGAGTTTTCAAGTGTACATATTGAATATTTTTTGGCCAAAAAGATCTACTAAATGCGAAATTTTGGTAATAAATCAGAGAAAATGCACATCGAGAGACCCCTGACTGTATAGTAAAAAATAGTTATTCAGTTATAAACTCGACATTTCGACACGTTTTCTAGGTTGATGGCGAGCGTCTGAAAATATCAAAAAACTTTTGTTGTTATCAAAGTTTAATTTTTGAGTTTGTTCGACGCGTTTCATTCGGTGGAGCGAATAATCAACACTGACCTATTGACATTTCAAACGTAAGTTTTCACCCGACGTATAATAAAAACTGGAACACTTTAACAACAAACAAAATAGTATTTTAAACATCGTTTTCAGTCGTGATTGGCACGGTTAATACGAGTAAGAGGGACGGATTTTATTTTGATATTATTTTCAAATGTGAATTTTTGTATAGACTTACTGAACTTCAATCGTACCAAATGTGCTTGTTTATAGACAATTTTTTTCAAGAAAAAAGGGTAAGTATTGATTTTTAAATTTTGGGGACGTTCCAGTTTTTTGCTCTCAAAAAAAGATTAGTTTTGAAAACCATTTCTATGATGGCCCAAAATCTGTACTTTTGAAAAAGAGCAAAAAAAAAAACCGTCCATAAACACGGTGAAGGGTACGACAAAAATGGTCGCGAAAGAAACCCGTTTATGAGAACTGGTCTATCTATCTGGTCGTGAAATGATGTTTTAGACAAGGTTTCGCGACCTTTTTTCCACCTAAAAATAGTGATCCCGAAACCTCACCCAAAACGTCATTTTTCAAAACCAAATTTTGAACAACAATTCGCGACCAAACCATGGGTGGTCGCGAAACTACCCAAAATACAACTTCCTTCGGGACCACAAATGGTCGCGAAAGTACCCAACTCCATAAAACATGAGAAATCAGACTCTGAGTCAAATTTATCCGTTACATGTTTTAGGCTTAAACGTACGTTTAAAAAAAAAACTCATTCTGTGGTATACTGTATTTTCGGAAAATTATGTGTATGTGGTTTATTTCAAAGTGTTCTTGAAGTGTTACTTCCGCTATCACAGCCGTAACACGGTTTTCAAACTATCATGGTCGATCCACTCCATATTTTAGTCCCAACCACCAAAACATACTTTTCTAATATAAACACTCGATGCTATATTTTTGTTTGAGAAATTTATTTCAACAGTGCCATTTAACTCACAAGTGGAATAATATTATTATTATACGTAGTGAAATATAAAAAAAGATCCAACATCAATTAGCTACACGAAGTAGGTTAATAATTTTTTAAATCTTACCTTTCAAAACACTCTTTTAATTCTTACGGCGCGTTTTTTGGTGTTATCATTTCAGGATCTTCGATTTGATGGAATGTCTCATTAGTCAAATGGATAGGGGAAAATTATTGCGCAATCATGGGCCACAGAGCTAAACTAGTAAAAAAAGTGGGAATTTGTCAGAAAAAAAAAATTAGACTTGGCATTTTATTATTGCTGTGAATTGCATTTTGAAAAAAACCTGCATTAACTCTCAAGGGTCACAGGTGTTCTTATAACCCGTAGGGGAAACATTGTGACGATCGTCACAAAACCCAGTAATGACTGTTTTTATAGTAAAAAATTCTTCGGAATTAGTGTTTTATGGGGTATTCAAACTTGTTGAATCCAAGTAGGCCAATAAAAATTAGCCTGATGTCTCCAAAGTTATCTCAGGAAGATTTTGGAAAAAAAATAAAGAAAAAAAATCTGATTTTTGTTCCAAAATTTTCTCCCTGGAATTTGGTTGCACCCGTCTATCAGCGATTTCGCATTTCAGCCCGTTTTTATGAGATATGACTCATATGAGGCGAATAGGCCGCTTTGTGACAATCGTCACGATGTAACCACTGGGGGTTAAGGACAGGTTATATTTTTTGTTTGTTTGTCAACGTTATAAATTTTTGAAACGCATCGATTCTTGTTAAGTCTAGTTTTTTCTAATGTCCATTTCTAAGTATCAACTGTACATGTAACAACTTTTATTGCGTAGCAACTAATTATACCTAGAAAGCTCTAGAAAAAGACAGACTGTAGGGTGTTTATATGTTTCTCTAATAATCACAAAATGTCGCAATTTTTAACTGTTGGGTAATTAGGGATCTGTTTTTGTCGGTATTCGATTACGTAATCAACTTTTACAACGGCCAAGTGTTTTGTTATATGACGGACAAATTTAAAAACCTAAGTCATATTTACAAAAAGTACATAATATGCTCAAAGAGAAATTTTCCGTCGACTCGGTTTCACATATTGTGATCCGAACTAATAATAGAGAAACTCAAAGCAAATTATCTAAATCATTTGGTTCGGACGGCGCTTCTTTGGTAGCAAACGTGTTTGATAGAACAAGTGAGAAAGATCAAATTGAGGATATTGCATTTGGGAAGCCGTTCAATCTTTATTTTTATTAGTAAGTTGTGCCATTTGGCCATATTTTTTAGACCAACTTTTGGGGAAAAACCAGAAAGTACTGAATGATGATATGGTCGTCTTATTTCCACATACATATTATATCTTAATTTATCGTATTTTATATACACCACCTGCCCGGTCAACATTTTGAGGACGAATTTTGAACGGCGCGCAGGGCGTAGGGCGTAGGCGGAATGTCTGTTAAATTTTGATCGAAAATTTTGATCCGATAACGGCACTAGCGGGAATTTCTATAACGTCTCATAAATCAATGTGACATTGACAATGTCTCTATTTCATATTTCTGTACTCCTACTTGATTTTTTTATAGAAAAAAAACGAAATTATCGGAAATTGGACCTTGGCTTATTTAATGAAAAAATTTTTCGTATTATCAGAATTAAATTAAGAACGTATTTTATGGACGAATTTTGACCCGATAACGGCGCAGTGCGTAGGTGGGGTGGCTGAAAAATTTTGACCCGATAACGCATTTTCCTTATTTATCACATAATATTTAAGGCACATTGTGCAAATTTCATTATGTAGGCGAAGCATCAAACATCTAAAATGGTTGAAGCAACAAACAACTGTTTGGAAACATAAACGACACAAAGTAGTTCCTATTGTTAATATTATTATTTATTAGTGGTTTAAGATTTGACAATTACGTAAATAATATTTCTCCATGTATTTGTGATCAACGCATGTTTTATTGTGTTTGTGGTAAAGTGATTTTTTTTATTATGTAACATAGTCTTTGATGTTTAAACTCACTTGAACAAATCTCATCATAGAAACCTTTTGGATCAGGGTTAACTAGGGTTCGACAAAACGAAATTTTCTCATTGAGATAAGGACCACTATTTCAGTAAATATTGAACGCTAAAAAGTCTCAAAAGAACTTACTGAAACTGTTATAATCAATTCAATTATCCCTGGCTTAAGGCACACAGTTTACCCTACTTCCTGTTCGCAATCGTCCGATACTTCAGATTCTTCCAGCATTCTTCCGATATCTCACATAGATCATGTTGCAATAGCGGTCGGTCGCAATGATTTGTCACGCGTAACATCATGGTTTAAAGATTCCTTTAAGTTAATCGAACAGAGCACACATGAAATTACAGGCAAAAATAATGGGTTATTGATGTCTGTGTTCAGGGTTCCAAATGACAAGTATTGTCTACAAGTTTACTCATGAATTGAACCAAAAATCTACATTAATATTGAAGATCTGGTAAAATATTGATTCTATACATGTATATCGTAGTGATATAAAAAGAGGAAAAAATAAATAATGTTAGCAATTTTTGGTAACGTTGCCTGGTAGCCCGTCTGAGGCCTGTGTGGCCTGCGATTGGTCTTTTTTGAGGCCGCTTGGCCAATCACCGAAAGGCAAATCACCAAAAGGCGATGTCGTTCTTTTTAAATATTTTGTATTACAAATCAGCCTTTGATATTTTTGTCGAGGATAGAAAACGCATTTCGGCTTAAAAATTTTCTTTTATTTTGTATGTCAGTACGATAAAAAGGAAAAGGAAATGAAATTTTTTTTTTTTTGTGATATTAAAATTTGGAACCCATTTTGTGCTAACGTCCTCCGCTGGAAAATTTTCTATTGTTATTGCATGTTCAATTTCAAAAGGCGCACAGACTGACCATTTGAAGACATTTGTAGACCGAAATGGTCCCGGTGAAAGGTTCACAAAACACAATAAACGACTAAAAATGATATACATGTTAGAAACTTGATTCTATGAATATAGATATGTAATATTAAGTGAACCTTACTTTAGGGTTCAACATGTTGCCTTTCATTGTGACATCATTGACGTGCTAGATAGACTACCGCATTCTGGGTTTGAAATAATAAACCCTCCAGAGTCATATTATTCTAGATGTCATGTTAAGTTTGGTTTCTAAAAAAGTATGCTATGCTCACAACTATAGATGTATCAAAATATTTGTCTTCTATTGTTTAAAAATTAGAAAAACCGGAAAAATATTGCGCAATACGTTTTTTGTACAAATTCTAACACAACGGAAAATAGTGATTACGTAGTTCGAAAATATTGCGAAATACGTGATTTTTTATGCAAATTCTAACATAACGGCGTAATGCATGGGAAATTATGCTGGAAATTTTTTTGCGAAAAAATATCACATAATGGGTTGTAACATAACGGCGCACCTGGTTTAATTCGTTAAAAATTCTATTTTGATGGTTCTTTTCCGTGTATCTGACAGGGTTGAAAGACATGTATTTCGACTTTTTTAATATTCCTCTTTTGCTTTTTTCCCAAACAAAGATAATATAAGAAAAATCAAGGAAAAAAATATTTGACTCAAACGTATTTCACATCATACATCTTTCATCTTACAGATCCCTAGCATTGTATGAAGGTCATAATTGTTATGAATATTTGAAACCGAATTTAGGAAGCGCTTTCTGTAATCGATGATCTGTTAGATGACATCCAACAACGAAAAATTTTGATCGACTATGAAGATTTAGACCAGGAGAAAATAATATTACAGGCATTCACAAAACCAATTTTAGGGAATGGTTCATTCTTCGAATTTATACAGAGGTGGAATGGATCGGCTGACTTTGGTCAACATAATGTCAAAGCTCTCTGGGAAGGTATCGAGGAACAAACAGTCAAAAATAATTATAATTCGTAATTATCGGTATTAGATTGTTTATTGTTGTATGCAACTTTACCAAGTAACTACCATTTTATCTATCACAATGAAAATGCGAATAAAACTCCATAAACTATTTATGGTCGCTTTACCTATTCATTGTTTTGGTGGTTATATATGTATGACATGTACTTGTGTATTGTACTATTTTAATCAAACCTTGTGTTGTTTAATCAAAATGTGCCTCTATATGAGTGTAAATATGTTAACAAGCAAGATCATAAGCCAAGTTATAAAATATAATATTACGACGCTTCCAACCCCATTGTGAGCTTAACAAAAAATGAAAAAATTCTTATTTGTTTTTCGCGTTGTCACGGGAACGTGTCCAATCAACATTGGCAGCGCGAGCTAATTAAGGTGAGACGCTAACAATACCAATAATTTACAATTTATAAATTCTGATCCACATTATGTTTTTTTTTATATAAATATAGATAAAGATAAATCCGCAATGATTGTTCTCAAATTTTGAGACTGAAGTAATACGTACAAATATACAAAATTACGTATACAGATACGGCGTACTGCCATCTCCATTTCTCATCCTCATATTTATTTTTGTTAAAGGATTGTAATGTGTCAACTTACATGCGTTGGGACCAATACACTGACCCATGTTAAACGTAAATTCATCGCGACATCGGCAAACAACATTGTGAGTACCAGAACTATACTTGCATACCGAGTTTGGCATGTTAGCCTCGCATTCTTCATTTTTACAGCTAGGCCCTAACAATGTTTATTTTTTTTCTCATTTATTTTATACGATGCTGCACATTAACTGTTCTGGCATTACCTACTACCTAAGGATACAGTACAGTTGCTGACCAAAAATCGTTATATTTTGGTTCAAAAATTGTCCTAAATGAGCCATTTAGTTAGGGTTCATGAGTCATGCTGTTACGATTTTGGTTACGATTAAACGACTGTAAATACGGTCAAACAGTAAACGCTAGTTTAGACGAAAGTATCCCGGGCGGAAATATGTATAACTAAAAGTATAAAGGGTATTACCATGAAGGGTATACCATGAAGTATAAAGGGTAAAGCCCTATTAATAGTCGATCTGCGTTTTATACACAATAAATAGTGTGTCGATATTATTAATTTATGACTCTAAGTGTTGCTTAATTTAAACGTTCCTGATGGTTGGACATATTCCATGACAGTCCCGAGACCCGCCATGTTTTCTTCGCATGTTGGGCGAATTTGAGATTCAGGAAGCACAAAACCGTAATGACCCTCATCACGAAGTTCGATTCCGAATGATATTTTCATCCCGGCAATATGGGCCCAATCCCCAGACGTTCCAGAACACGCATATAAAATGTGATCCCCTTCTCCGTACCTGAAAAATAATTATGCTTTCGACACAATTGGATTAAGTATACGCATATGTAAGTGTGGAACTTCCTGCGTTTACACATGGTCTATATCTTCCTCATTCTGACCTGTATGATTTTCCGTGTTCCTTCTTAATATCTTCCACCATTAATTTACTCAGACTGTGAAGTTCGTTTCGATTATCAGCTACCAAATTATCACCAAGTGTGTAAGGGTAAAGAATAATTTGCGAGTACGCATGATATGTCATAAATGCTAGCTTGTGATCCAAGGAATTGACGTGATCTCGGTGTGCTTTGGATTCGGGCTCGGAAAAAGCAGACGTTCCGGGATATACCTAAAATGTATTTGTTTACAAATTAATCTCTCTTAATAATGATACTCAGCAATTAACATTTGATACAAACCTGGGAACATGTGCTCCATTGGATACCAGTTGTTCCCCATGCTGCATCGTAATTTCGATTGAGATCAACGCCTTTGTCGTTTTTTACATTTAGCATACATGTACTACCCCGTTGCGCCGTTATCTGGTCGGAATTCCCGTTTTATTTGGCCGGAATTTTGAGAAATAATTTTTCATCAAGATCAAACTTTTTATGTCGGCCCGATAACAGCGCATGTGGTGTAGTATAAGGGACCATAAGGGCCCTCAAAGACCAGTGGCCCATTAAGGTACAGCCCTCCAAGAACTGGGGAATGTACTGGAAAAGTCTTTTATTATTTACAAGGTGGGGGTATTTCATATGAGATGAGTTATATATCACTGGGTCGCTTACAAAGTAAACTGAAGCAACAATTGGAGCTCCATGGAGTCAGTATTTAAAAGACCTGAGCTTTGAAGTGTCTTGTAAAAACTACCTTTACAAAAGCTGTTACCGTTAGAATTCATATTTTTGCGCCACATTCGGTCTGCTGTGTAACTGTTATAATATCCATCTGGATTTAAGACCGGGTATATTATCCAGTTAATTTTGTCGGTCCATGTTTGATGAGTTCCAGCGGTGAGTTCATTAATCAACCAGAAGCAGAAAGCTGGACTGTACCGGATATATATTTATGATACGCTTAATCTCATTGCTGTTCGTTTTGTGAAAAATATATTATATACATCCTTGCGCCATTATCTTACAATTTTTACATTAAAAACCCTGAATACAAAAGAGCGAATGAGGAAATCTGCAATATAACAGCATAGGACATAAATATAGGATTTCATGGAAAAATTCATTGTTCAAGTTCGTGGTATTAAAGTTGAAGCCTTTACACTAAAGCCTTTAGACTAAAGGCTTTAGTGTCTTGTTCATAAAAATGTGATTACGAATTTTTTTTTTTTTTTTGAGTTCCTAGAGGTCAGAGGCTCTGACTCAGAGCATTTAATAATACAAGTACAACAAGTATATACTCCAAGTATAACAATAAGTGTACTTATTTTGAAAAAAAAATAACACAGCTCTATAATAAATCAATAGCCTATGGGCCATATAGGCTATGGGCCTATAGGCTATGGGCCATAGGCACTCCGTTAATTAAGTTTTTAAACCAGGGTTTTGTTCAGCAAAAAAAAAATATGTATCCCTAAACCTAACCCACTCTCGGGCATGAATAGTGCAATCAACAAGAATTTTTGGATTATAGTCGTGGCCTATTTGAACAACCCAGATATCACGCTCTTGAATCGTTTTTCCAATGCTCCCCAAGTTAACATTTTGATACCGTGAATCAAGATCGCGGAGGTATTCTTCCATTTCGTTCAAATTGTGATACTTTTCAAAGTTGAAAGATATCTTATCAGAATTTGGAACGTCGAAAGATGCCATTATTGCTTGATCAATTGTGTTTTCATTGTCAAATGGTTGTCCTTAATAACAACATATATAAGTGAAAAATGTAATTTTTTTCCAGATCATTCTTTGAAATGGAACCTGAATAAATTGTTTTTTGGTGAAACTTTCTTT
>SCLG01000209.1:309628-324210 GCA_004367875.1 Oikopleura albicans
CACCCGGTGTATACGTAGTTTATAAAATTAATCAACTAACTAGCTCTTTATTAAAGTAATACTTTGTAATAAATTAGGTGATCAAAAACCGGCTAAAACGATCAGAAAAATGATGGCGAAATGCTCAGGACAATGATGGATCACAAAAAGCTGCAGTTTTTCTTAAATTTGTTATTTGTACTTTATAAAATATGTTTTTTTTAAATAAAAACCATGTTTCAATATGATGAGTTAACTTATGTTTGTCATGGCTATTATTACGGAGTGGGTCCTATGGTCTCGTATCGTTTACATATTTGAGTTCACGAACGCCATGTTTTCAAGACAAACGGCTACACCTTTTAAGCTAGAGGTGTGTGATTCAAAAGAGTGTTATACACAAAGTTCTCAGCTACAAATTGCTCAAACCGCTAAAAATCCGAAATATCCGAAAAATATCGAAATTTGAATACAAATGATTTTTGGACAAATTGACCGTCTATTTGGTCAAATGTGGTCGAGTGGTATTTTTTCTTGACTAAACCATATTTTTCGCGGTCAACGGTGTTTTTTGGGATTTTGAAGGATCGATTTTTGGTCACCTGTTCACCTGGGTGGACAAGAGTGGTTTAGTTACCGAATTCAAAAATGTCCGAGAAAACAATTGGGGAGCAGTTTAAGCATAAATTGTGGCAGATTTTTTTTTCATTTTGGCTCCCTATGGAGTGCATAAAATTTTCGGTGAACTTGGTTAACTTTTATGTTCCTTCTTGATATTTTTGCAGATTTAATTAGTTTCTGGAGCTCTGTCAATTGGCAAAATTAGTTTTTCAATTCGAGAGGTCGAAAATAATTACAATCCTTAACCATTTATCGTACGCTCAAAAATGGGGTCATTCTAATAAAAAAGTGACCTCTTTTGTGCCGATGCTCATTTATCGGACGCTATTTTCGAGAACCGGTTAAGGACTGTATATCTTAATACAATCTGTCGAATATTTTAAGAACAAGTCGGAAATAAGGTATACAATTTAAAATTGCCAATAACGGGCTATTTTAATTTTTCGTTTCACATTATTAGTAATAATTTATTACCGTAAGAATGAAAATACGTATTCGTTTTTATTTTCTTCAATATGTACAGCATGTCGCATGTTCGTCCTTCAATTGTTCAGCCTCTTCGTACGATTCCGGCAGTTTTCTATTCAGTATGGGTGGAATTATGAAAAGTAACTGTACTATACAGATCGCAATGATGGGTACAATGAAATAGGAAGATGGGAAATTAAATACCAGAAGAGGAGTCAGTGCACTACCAATGCTTCCAACCGCACTATAAAAATAAAGTTAGTTCATCTAGCTTTTATATCGAGGAATTGTACCTTTGTATAGCGGTTACACGTTGCCGAATTTCAGTTGGATTGATCTCCGACATTGTTATGTACTGGAAGGCAAAATATATAGTAATACTGAACTTTGAAATAACTCCGGTTATGAGTTTTACGATATCATACGTGCCGTCTAAATCGTATTCATCAACAGCCAACATGATCAAAAACAATAGGGCACTACCCACAATGCTAAAGTAAATACCCTTGCGTCGAATACGAGGCATAAGGAGGGCTCCAAGGCCGAGTCGGACGATGCCTTCCATCAGGAAAAATATCAGATAAGAGAGATAAATACAACAATGAATGACGCCGACTTTGAACAACATTGTATACCATAAGATCAACCCCGTCATACTTAATAATTATTTCATATTACAAATTATATAAAAATATGGACTAACTTTGTCGTGCAAAGAATCAAAAAACGCGTAAGAACTCTGGGATGCTTCCAAATATCTCTAAACTGGGTTTCGTTTAATTTGATGTCATCATTTGCTTTTTCATTCAATAATGGTTCGAATACTTCCATCATCTGTTTTTCATCAATACTGGTCCCATTGGTATGAGCAATGTATTCCATTGTTCGTTGTGCATCCTTTATGCGCCCTTAAGCTTGGACTTATTATTTATCATTTAAAAATATGGAAAATATATATGTAAGCGCCGAATCAAGTAGTACACCGGAAGCGCTTTTATTTGTACCAAACATTTTACAAAAAAAAACAGAATAATTAGAGACCAATCGGAAAGCTTAGAGCGCAGTGCGTAGCTGATTTGTATGAAAATTGAAAAACTCATACTGTATGGGAATCGTTCTGAAAAAAATCTGACCGTATGTACGGAGTATGTCTTCTCAAATTAAAAATCGGAACTTGCTGAGTCATGAGGACTTCAAACGCCGCGGTGCACCGATGCTTACTTTTTTGGAGCAACCAACGAGGAGACTCGGGTAACCAAAACGGGAAAAACAAGGTGGCCAACCAGGGAAGACAGCATATCTGCAAGGCCAAACGCCAATCCCGTATGAGGTATGTTACTAGAGTCATCCAGCCTGTACCGACTGACCACATTTGCGTTGTTATTACTCCACAAATCCAGCGCCGCTTGGGTGGCATTAGTTCAATTGGTAACGTATAGTTGCCCAAGCCCGTCAGGAAAAATCCCAAAGAACTGGCGCTAATGATAAAAAAGCCAAAACTGTTTGCAAAAACCAGTCCTTAAAAAAGTTACGTTTGATATTTCCGTTGTGTGAAATTTTAAAGCTTACATACTACCTATCATCGGGTGAAAATTTGTGACAATTATATAATAACAATAATTTACATATGTATAACTTACATATATAAATTTAAATGACCAAACCATTCAAGTGAACGCCGTTTTAGCCGAGAAGCCTATATACACCTGTTGTTTAACTATTATCTTAACTCTCACGGGTCATATCGTGCAGATCTGTACGAATTGACCTTTATCACCAAATATCTCGCAGAATCGGGCTCGTATGAAAAATCGCTGATAAAGATATCGAACCAATTTTTAAGACAAACATTTGAGACAAAAAAATTATAAATTTTTATACGCCTGTATTATCATGATAATTACTTACAATGTGTACTTACTTACAAATTATGTACTTCGATACGGTATCGACGATACCTATTAGCTAATTGTAAAACAAATGTGTAATTATGGATTATTTCAAACGAAACTAAAACTGAGGCAAAACTGGCCAGGCCACATATAATCATTGTTAATCTCCTTCCAAATATATCAATGCATGATCCTGTTACGAGCGCTATAAAAATATAAAGTTTTGTAGGTAATACGGGTAATTAATCCCTCACCTCCAATAACAGTGGACCATAATAAGGAAGTGAGCACATATTGCTGCAAATACTCTCGATCGCATATAAGACCGAAGTCATTAACATATGAAGTTTTCATATTACAGTCATATTGACACGAATTTGTGCTATTAACAGCCACATAGTTTATCATAATACTATTGTCGTCGGTGTTGCACTCGTGCGCTAAATTTTGTCCGAAGAATATTGGCAGCTGGAACAAGGCCTATACAAATGTAATTAGTTAGTGAAATACCAAAGATCATAAAAAGTTATTTTGTGCCATGTTAATTTAAACTTCTTTATCAAAACGAACCCACTTTTGGGTCAACCCGCCTCACTGATTTCTCCGACCGAGTTAATAAGGGATCATGAACTGGCGAACTAGCGGTAACCGGTATCATGTATTTAAGGTTAGTATGTATAACTTATACAGTTATTGTTCTCAATACGCACGCTTTTTTGAGAACACATGTTCCCAAAACAGACGAAAATCGACTTTATGACAAACTGAATTTTCGAAGTTCTGAAAATTAATATCTCACCGAGCAGGAAATAAAATGAAGACTATTGAGAACAATTGTTCGGTACTGGATGAATCCAGTACCCCACGTATCTTCCAATAAACCATCCATCAATTTGTATTGTAAATTGCTCTATACCATTTTTGATTTTTTTTTTTTGATAATTCAAAATGTAGCTTTCTTAATAGTCACAATTTTAAAACATTTTCAATTTTTGACGCTCAGCTGACCCAATTTTAAGTGATGAAATTTATTCGGATTATGAGTTTACTTTTTTCAACTCGTAAAATTTTTAGATCAATACTCATTCGTGCCATTACGCTGTAAAATTTCGCTTGTATTGTTCTTATGTTAACAGTTCGTATCGTACATCGTAAAATCAAATACAAACTATTCGTCGTACATGTGTTGCATAAATCCAACACTTCAATCAAATCTGAATGCTACTTTTAAACATTAAACATTTTTGTAGTTTCTCATAGTTAAATCTATTCAGAAACTGACTATAAATCAATATTCTTGGCAATTTAGAATTTTACGGTACCATGGTGTGTTGCGAAAACGAACTTGATGAACTCTCGCTGCAAATACGAGATACGTAATTTAGATGTGATACAGTTTGCTCCTTTAGTTCATCGCCTTCCGTAGAGTTAAATTATATCTGCTTAGGTTCTTTTCGATCCCTATTAAGCTTTTTTTCGCTAAAACGCTCCTTTAATTATTTTGGGCACATTTTAGTAAAAACTAATTTTGCCAAATTATAGAACTTAAAAAGATACAGTAAATATAACAGAGACACAGATAAAAAGATAGTTTAAAATGTGGAAGAATAAAATTACTAAAATCTCTTTGGCGAGCTCTAGAATTTTTCGAAGGTCAATTTTTTGGACCCTCACTACAGACATTTTGAGAATTTTTTATTCACATTTTTCTATACACCACCTGCGCCGTTATGTTTCCACCAAATTTTTCTAAAAACCGGAAACATAAAGGCACCGTCGGGAACATAACGGCGCAATGCGTAGGCGAGTTATCGTGAATTTTTATGTGCGGAAACATAACGGCTCCTACGGGGCCGTTCTAGAATATTTCAAATTTAAAGCGCAAAAATACGCAAATCATAAAATAAAAGATAAAATGCCCAAAAAAACTACATTTTCTTATAATTTTCTTAATAATTGTTTAATGAAAAACATATAAAGGCCAAAAATATTTCCGGCGGTAACATAACAGCGCAGTGCGTGGGCGGATTAACTAGAAAAAAATTCTTGAAAAAGCAGAAACATAATGGCACCGACGGGGCTGAGCGGAAACATAACAGCCGGAAACATAACGGCGCAGGTGTTGTAATTAACAGAATTTATTCACATTTTTCTATTCACATTTTTTATTCACATTTTTTATTCACATTTTTTATTCACATTTTTTATTCACATTTTTTATTCACATTTTCATTCACATTTTGCTATTATTAAAAGAATGAAAGGACCGTTTTTGGCGAAATAAACTTAGGGACCAAAAGGACCGAAGCAGATTTAAAAGTGGAAAATCTAAAATCGGAAGAAATTTAATTTTCCATGTTCAGATTGTCTCTCAAAACGCCCCTGCGAGACGGTTTGCCATTTGTGGCAAACCAATTGTGGCTCAACACAGGTAAACGGCACACCGTGTGTATAAAAAAAGTAAATTAAAAAAAAACAGCGATGTGAAACATACGCTCCTAGTCGTGTGTTGCAACTTTTCTGATATATCTATAAAACGTAGACATTTATTGAAGTTTTGTAGACCGGTTCATTTGGGGGACATCAATTATTTGTATATTTCCCGCCTGTCTTGATATAACAAGTTCATAATTATTTTTCGACTATATTTCGATTTTTCATTTCTGTTGATGAATCTAGCGCAAGGATTCTCCCAAATGAATCAACCTAACCGGACTTGAACAGTAGTTCATAAACAAGGCATAAGTGGCAACAAATAAACAAGTTCTATCGGCGAGGACGCGGCGACGAGGCGGCACTTCTCTGAGCTGACGGCGCCCTTGACTTTCGAAATCGACTGAAGAAATTGACGATTGATCTTTTCGACTTTACCTTCTTCATGCCCCGCTTTTCACTCTTTTCCAGCTTAGAATAAACATTTAACGGGTGAACGAAAACAATTTTCAAAACTTCGTGAACAACATTTAAGGATGGTTAAAGGGACCAATTTTGTGGAATAGAGAACATCGAGATGTTCATCAATGGGATGATAACTACCCTTAAAACTATCAGAAAATAAAAAAATCCATTCAGCCCAACGTGTTCATATGGCTAGTCAGCGTTTCTTATGAATTCCGGGCGTTGTTATTTTCGTGATGGGGAGATCTAGAAAATACGAAAGAAAAAACACTTGGAATACATGTCGAATATTTACATATTTTGTCGAAATTAATCTAAATACATCGCATTAATCATAATTTTATAATGCGGCATTATAAAACCCAAATTGCAAGAAAAGTTCAAATCTTACATTAAAAACTTCCGATTTTGGCCTGGGCATTTGTGATTCTGTCTTATGTTTGTCTTCGCCAACCGATTCATGAAGTCCGCTTTTTAAGTCGGGCAGCGAGTCGGTCAGTCGCTCATTTTCGATTCTTTGGCGACTTTTCTCAGGAAAGGTGTGTCGACCACCTCCACGAACAAACGTCGTTGGTTCCTCGTGCTCATCCTAAAGTGATTATTTGTACGAGTCTATGAAATTTATTTTCAATGCACATTATATTTCTCCTTAACCTTCAAACACATCGTTTGAAATTTTGTCCAAACGAGCGTATAAAACGCATTTTTTTTAGACGTTTTCATCTCTTAAATATAACGGCAGTGAAAACCAACATAGAATAACCGATTACAAACTCGGACAGTAGATAAAAATTAAAAAAATCCGTAATTAATATTATTTAGTCATTTATTGCAGCTAGGAAATCTGAAAAAAGGAGTTTTTTTGCAATTAATAGTTTTCACAAACATTTTTTTCTGTCATATTTTTTCAAAGCTGTTCATTCGATTCAAGACCATCTATTTGCATATAGTGAAGAATTACGTAGGTTAGAACACTTCGAATGATTGTTTGGACAAAATTCCAAACGATGTGTTCACGGAACTGTTGTAAATTTGTGTTCAAAGGTTAAAAAGGAACAAAATATGCCGCCCAGTGGCACACATGAAAAAAAAACTTACATCGTAATAAGAATCATGGTTTGATTCAATTCTGAGGTGTTTTTGAAGTGAGGGTACCGGTGAGGGAGTTATCATCCGGGGAACGCCGCCTCCGCCGCCGCCATCTGCAGCGAGTTCGTCCTTCTTCGCCGAAACATGAACTCGACATATTTCACGAACGAGGTGGTTGTCGACGGTCACGGGAGACTTGTGAAGACTCGAGTCTAGATTAAACTGAATATCACTTATATCCTCGTCAACCAAAATTTTGAGAAAAAAAAGAAAATATGTTTAAAATATTAAAATTTTATGCTTTCTGGCGATTCCTTATTTTATTAAAGTTCTGAAAATAATTGGAAATGAAAAGTACGCATCAATGATTTCCAGGAGTTAACAGACAGTAAATTTTGTTTTTATGTTAAACTACTCTTCTTCTGCTTCGAACTAAAAATACCCATCTTATAATGAAGTCCCTTTATTTTGCGGATAATCCAATTGAAGAAAATTAATACTACTTGTATACATAGTCGGTAAGAACCAACTGTACTTGCATTGACTCTATACTATCATATTACTAATATAGCAATTTAAACAAGTCTTCAAAAGACGTTAAAATATATTATTTTGTTAATGATTATATCGCAGTGATTTTCAAACGCGAAAAAAAAATAATGTTACCACTTTTTGGTAACGTTGCTTGACAGCGCGTCTGAGGCCTATGTGGCCTGTCATTGGGCTTTTTGAGCGAGCTCGGCCAATCACCGAAAGGCAATTTCCTTCTTTAAAAATATGTTCATATTACAGTCCTCCCCCCTCTTAAGTGCCGCACTTAAGAAGAAATATTCATTTCCGCTAAAAACATTTTTTCGCGTTTTAAAATCAGGCAACATTTTTAAATCATAACTTTTAGTTCACACAAGTTTTGAAGCAAGACAATTTTTTTTTTCGAAAAATAACGTCTAAGGATTGTTCAATTTAATCAATTGCTAATTTTCAGAAATATGTCGATGCCAATGTTTTTAAATTCAAAAATGATTAGTACCTGCAGAGTACGGCCCCGAGACACAAGTTGACGCCGTTGCCCCAGAAGCTGCCGATATGACGGAGCCGGCTTCTGCAGTCAAACTTGTTTCTAACTCGTCGGCAAAATGAGCATTTCGGACCGAATTCTCGCTGCTTTCCGACGTGAATACCATCGAAGAGCGCTTTGGAAATATATCGCGACGTGAGGAGGGACTAAATCGCACACGATCATCAAAAAGCACCTCATTCTTTTCACTCGATCTGGATTTTTTGCGCAGTTGAAGGCTTAGCTCACAAATTGACTCATCATTATCTGTCAGTTCGACTGTGACGAGCGCGCCTTTCTGCGCGGTAAGATCCATTTGACCTGTTGCCACCGAAATCCATTGGCCCTCTTCCTTGACCTCAAAAATCAACTCGAGCGCAGGATTTGGTTTTCGTGATTCAATGAGTAAAACGTCGGATTGTGAGAATTCCCAAACGTGCCTTGTGAAATCTGGCATTAATTAATTAATATACATGTAATATTAATGTAAATTTTTAACTGTAACTACTACAGTCAGTCGTTCTTCGAAAATAAAAACACCCATTTTGGAGACGAGGACTGTAAAGAAAAACTATTCATATTGAGACAAATAAGGTTTTTATAGGTTTCTTAATTTTTGTACACACTCTGGGCAGTTATCGTGCGTATATGTAGTATTTTCTCACGTTTCCGCCTACGCACTGCGAAGTTTTAAATAATACATTTATACATCACTAAAGGGACGTGTTTTCTAAATAGAAATTATGAGCCCAAACACTTTAAGCATTTATATTATTACGACCTCTTACTGTATACCCAAATAGTTATATTAGGTATAAATGTTCAATTTTGTTCAAAACAGATCGAGATTATATTTAGACCAACTAGTATACATTGAAGTGATATGCATAAGTATGTGACCTTCAAAAAAGATACGAAATCGCATTGGTTGATAAAAAAAATCTTGGAGTCTGAACCACGTGAGTTTCAAGTTGAAAATATACGTGAACACAACTTACTCTGAGTTAGAGCTTTGCACTGCTGGAAAAAGTTTCATGACGGAATCGCACTTTGCGACAACTCGCGGCTCAATTTCATCCCACTGGTGATAAAGCACGAAGCATTTTAATTTCACTTCAATTGTCAACTCGCCTTCAATTTTTGGCGATGCGGGTTTCAGTGGTCGATTTGCTCGTTTTGGTTTTGCGGGGCGATCTCTTCTTGGTGAACGCCTGAAAGGGTAAAACTTTTATATACACAGGTTAAGTACTTAACCGTCCAATAAAACTTTTTCAAAACTGGACGGTTAAGCCGTTAACCTGTGTATATATCTTCGATTGATTCACACCAGTTTTTTTTTTAACTCTCAGGGGGAAGGAGTTTTTGGGAACCCGTAGGGGAAAAATGCGTGTAAATAAACACGCACTTAAAATCCATAATAATTCGCAATAATTTAACAAAACTGGTTAAGCCAAGTTGTAGAGCTCGTCAAACTACGTCGATCTGATCATTCAGAAATTGATCTAGGCCACCAGGGTCCCCTAGAGAGCTGTTTGAAATCTCCAACCTACGCAAAAAAAACACCGTCAATCGAATTTTCTCGAAGAGTTGAGGGGGTCAGCAATACCCGTTTTGCCCTACGGGGCCTCCATATGCCTTAAATCGACGAAAAAAACCATTTGCGTGTCTATTTACACGCACTTCCCCCTGGGAGTTAATTTTAGAAAACTTTATTTCAAATGGTTAGAGGGTGTATTAATTTATTAAATAAATTGCTAGACAGGTTTCTTATCAGTTTGACAGACTTTTTGTAAACTTCTAAAAAAGATATTGCTTGTTTATTTATTATGCTAAGTGGTACTTGTAAAATGAACGGTCGGTTGCCGCGTGGTATTTGTTGTTCTGGTCAAATGACTCACTTAAAACGTGTATTTATGGAATTAATGAAATGTCAAAATTAACAGCTTTTGCACACTTATGTGTGATTCTAGAGGACAGTTATGATGAGACTTACTTAGGGTCTTGCTCCTGATACGGTTCAGTGTTCAATATCGGTTGGGCTTTTAGTAACACTTTTGGCGTTGTGTCATTTGTTGTAACGGAGGATTGTGAGCTGTTTGCACTTTGCTCATGAGCTAATTTTGGCATACTTCGCAAGTAGGCTATACTAGGTAACTGAAAACCACGCTGTAGGGCAACAGTTATGGCTTGATCGACATTTGGAACATCTTCCGTGACGCGAGATTGAACTGAAACGCGATTAAACTGATTTTGGTTACATAGAATATAGTTATAACTTTATAGTTATAATTCATAACGGACCAATTAGGAGTTTATTCCGACTCAATATGTTGGTGTTTTCGAATTCATATATAATACATGATATATTACACCAGGTGCGCTGTTATGCTACAACCCGTTATGTTACAACTTTCCCCGTTCGTCCCATTATGTTACAATTTTTTTTTTCAAAAATTTTTCCAGCACTATCGCCCACGGACTACGCCCTTATGATACATTTTGTACAAAAATCACGTATTGCGCAATATTTTCGAGTTACGTAATCACTATTTTCCGTTATGTAATCTAACTTATGTTACAGTTTGTACAAAAAACACGTATTGCGTCTCCGAGTCAGGGCTCCGACGCAATAGGAACTAATGCATTAAAATATCTAACCTTCAATTCCTAATGTAAGGTACGTCACATATGGCGAGTCTTGCTCGTTCAATCAGTAACTTTTTAAATAAGTTACGATCAACCGAGTGTATGTTAAGCGATCAATTTAGCAGATTGAACTTTTTTGTGTAACCAAAACCTGAACATCTAAACCTGTTTCACGGCCATGATAAATGAGAAAACTGCCTTGAAGTTTCACAAACCCACGCCAATCGCCATGAAACCGCTGATGACCTTTTTCGGGGAACCAATATTGGGTAAATAACTATTTTCGAATACCAAAAAAAGTAATGAATTCAACAATTAAGATCAAAACTAGCAAAAAATCCAATTGATTTCGTCCCTTATCGAATTTCGATTTCAAGTGTTGCTTTGAGATCACCACGTAAAATTAGTGACTTTGTTTTCTGCGCCGAGCATCGAATTATCCATGTCTGTCGGACATCACAGGATCCAATGTAAAAACCAGACGATATGCGCAAGGAATCGAGATGGTGGTTACAATATTGCCCCAAAACAGATGTAACAAACATTTGTATTTTATTATTTTTTATTATTTATGAATTTGTTTTATAAAGGGCTTTGACGCAAGATCTAGCCTTCAAATCGTTCAAAAACATGTAAACCACATAAAATATAGAATCTCCTTTTTTAACGTTAAAGATTTATAACATAGCAGATGTATTTGGTATGTATGATCTAACCTACGGGTTTTGATTCCCACCAATTACAATTAGTATATCCCAATTAGTATATCTCATCTTCTCCACAAGCTTTTCAACCAAAAAAGAAGATTCTCTCAATATTGAGAAAATCGTCAAAATGTGACTCATACGTGTATAACAAGTTTTCGAGAAAAAAAATTTGATACAAAAAAAATTGATGAATAATCTAGAACCGCCAGTAAATAAATTTGATAAAAATGTGTAAGTTACAAGTTTCCAAAATGTATTCAGCCCGCGTTCATGACCTGGTTTGTGAAGTAAAAAAAGTTCGGACCTTACTCTCGATCAACGCGTTCACGAAACGCGATTTCCAATTTAAAAATCTTTTGCTGGTACATTTTTTTAGAATTTCATTGATACTAATTAAGTTATGCTTTCTGCATAATTTTATCAGGTTTCCTATCTCCAGTGTGTAGCGCAGAGAGCAGCTAAAATTAAAACCTGTTAAGTGCTACGTAATATACGAAAGTCTGTTACGGATTAATTTGACGGGCTCATCCAGCTTTTATGCAGCGGATATATTTTTTGGCCTAAAAACAACTCAATCTTAGTCAGGAAATGTAGGCAAGTGGACAGTTTTTCTATGAATACTTATTTAAGGGGGCGTTATGAACTGTCCGCGTTTTGATCAGTCGTATTGCCTCGGTTTATTTGATTATACCAAAATTTAGACCGACTGAAAAACAGTCCTTACTCCCATTACGGGCGCTCCCATTACAACCGATTATTCCATTAACCAGAACCGACAACGGCCGTAATGGGAGTAAGGACTGTAATTCAAAAAAAAAATTGGGCACGGAGTTAAATGTAAACTGCCTGATTTGATTGCTAGATGTAGATATAAAAGTTAACTTTTTTCAAATATGATTACAGTTGATGTGGTAACCAGTTGACACGTAACAAGTTGACAGTTTTGAACGAAGTGACACTTTTTTTGGAGTTTTTTGAGCAAAAATAGGCAAAAAATTGGCAAAAGTGACGGCACGAAGTGACAGTTTGAAATGATTTTACAGTTTTTGATGGAAAAAATCGGAAACCAAAGTGTCAGCTCGCGAGTACTCGTTACTACACCAACTGTAATTTGATTGTTTCATTTAAAGCTTAAGTCAAAACTATCTAAACCTTATAAACTTTGTTATTCATAATTCCTCTTAGTTTACATAGATTTCTCAAAATGGCTTGGAGAAAGTTTGATACTGTTTTGTTAAACTAGACGGGATTTATATCCGTTTTGTTTAGTACTCAACAACTCGTGAACAATTACTAAATTACTCTATTTATATCCAACTTTTTGGGCTAAAAATAGGGCGATTGAGACTAGATTTACACAAAACCTATTTATTTTACAATTACAATTTTTAACGGCTATAAATCTTAAATATCGTAATAAGCTGGTTGATAATAACCAGTTGATTCCATAAATCCTTGAAACAAAAAAGTAGAATTATTGATTGTTAAAAAATATTTAAGGATAATTGCTAAAGTATTTAGAGTTTTTGTTCTACTTTATAGTTTTGTGTTTTATGTGACCCGTTTTTTTAACTGACTTAGTGACCTTAAAGTTAGAGTCACCAAAACTTGATTCAACGATTACTAGGCGTTTTACCTGAATTTCCGCCGTTTTTCGTATTTTCTAGATAGCAAAATTCGACTTTTTTCCGCACGTAAAAAAACTCGAATATCGCCATCTAGAAAACGCGGGAGAAAAGATGGCGGATATTAATGTAAAACACCGAGTAGAATATAATCCTATAAATGCATGGCGGTATTTTATCATATTGTTTCTAGAAAGTCAGACAATGAGTCGGATATCAGTCGAAAAAAATCTGTTTGGAGGCACGAAGCTTAATGATCAATGCTCGATTTCAAAAATAAATTTGACGATTAAAAAAAACGCGAATAGATATGGGACGGTTGGGCATTCTGATATTTAAATTTATCTTTATTAATTGTTATTTTTCGTTCTAAAGTTCAAGAGCTTTTCAATTGGTGAAGAAGATTTCGAGATTAATAATCACCTAGCATTTGATTTGACACAAATCTGAAGGATTCGCAGTCATGACTGTTTTTGTTCTCCAAAGTCTTATGGCTTACGTATATAATTTTAAATTACGATTTGTTTTAGGTTTTGTTGTTCATTTTTTGGGAAAATGTTAATTATCCAAAAGCCAGTACTGGGCAGTCACGTTTAAAAAATACACTAAACTAAATTCTCTCTTCGGCTCATAAACAAACACGGTTAAAAAAACTAAAAAAATGCGACTTAGATAACTTAAAAAATGTATCAATATTCCGTTATGTTATGCAGGGATTAAGTTCATGTTTGGGTTAAATTACTTTAGCAATGCAGCTAATAGAATTTTGATGAAACGCAAAATCGGATTATTCCAAAATCCACTGACCTCTAAAGCAAATGTGGGCTTGAAAATAAATAATCACGCAACTTATTTTTTTACTACTAATATTTGTTAGGATTTTTTCGTAATTAATCGTTGGAGGGCTACACACGCTAAAATTGAACCCCAAATGGATCGTTGAATATGGAAAAGGTTTGAAAATATTGCTTATTAATGTCCGTTTGACAAATATGTCATCAATTTTACAAAGTAATTAGGCCTTTCATGTCAGTGTAATTATCGGTTTGTCTAATTCATTGATTTTCCAAGCACAGTTTCGCACAACCCAAATTATATAACCGAACATATTACAGGGAATTATTCGCTAAATCTAACCAGTGGGAAATATATCGTTTTGCCCTGCTTAGATATAAAATAAAATGTATACATGCTAAACACTGTATTATATTTCTAAACACTGTCTTTAATTAACCAAACACCCTAATGAAGCATTACAATGATGTCATAGGAAGAGAGGAGACAGCCCAATCACAAGCGGAGAGCAAACCTACGCACACAACAACTTAGGGGTACCACTCACAAGTTATACCTTCGTTTCGTTCTAATTCTATATCATTACCAGCCTTTTTTTACTCTAACACATGTTTAATATTTTATATACATATTTTTTTATAAAATCTGAAATCAAGAGCTCTTACATAGAAACATTCATGTTTTATTTTAATATAATAGTTGTTTACTGCAAGTAATTCGATTACAGTCCCGACCTTCTAGTTGTGCAATTTGCGTTTCCGAAAAACGTGCACAACTGGGCAGTCGTGCACAACTAGGCAGTCGT